>NCKU01000380.1:0-44517 GCA_003675995.1 Dinothrombium tinctorium | reverse complement strand
TATGGTTAGTTATTCAGAAATTTTCCCACTTTGCAACATTCAAAAAAGTATATTCAAACAAGACAATTTTATCTTTCTTTTTAAGCTATAAAATTTTTTTTTACCATAACTCTTTAACTTTAAAATTTTTAAGTTAATTTTTGTGCAAGTTCAATTTGGACAGCTATTATTCATTGTGTAGGAAGGGCTATGAAGCACCGAGAGTATATTTTGAAGAGAAATTGTTTAAATTATTAGAATTTATTTGAAATCAAATGATCAAACAGAATAACAAACTTTTTCACAGACTTTTTTTCGTGGAAAAGGTGAATTTGAGTTTGAATCGCTGATTTGACTTATTTTTCACTTTTGTTTTCGTCGTTTTTTCGCTTCAATTTCTGATTATTATCGACCACAACTTTTAATCGTCACGCGCAATTATTTTTTAAAAACATGAAAACATAAAAATAAGTTTCACGTCGACAATGCTTTTTCACAGATTAAGTGTTTATTCTTAACGAACAATCACTACCGGAGAGCCGATATTTTTGCATTTCGTACACTCATACGTAGACTTATTTTCAAGAATGTTTACCACATTATCTCATTTATTTATGAGACTTGTTTTATTCATTGTGAAAAATTCGTGCACTTTGTTCAAAATTCGTCGAAGTGTTATTTAGTTAATAGTTTTCAAAGTGTGATACTTTTATAGCGTACACTCTGTATAGCAAAATCAATTGAGTGGCATAACCAAAAAGGAACAGCTTTTCTTAATTTTAAGACGAAGAGAAGCAAGTCGAAAATTTCTTGATGGCGTCTTTAAAATGCGTCTTACATTTCGCGTCCTTTGAATTAAAAAACATTTCTTGATAAGCAGTTTTCGCAAATTCATTTTAAACACTCTTGCTGCGACCAATGAACGATTGTGAAAATAAAATGAGAAATTTGATGATCAGAGAAAATAATGAGCAAAGGAATAAGCATTGGAAGACGCTGCGTTCTCCTAGTCAGCTCTCGAATACAAACGCGTCCCAAATGAGAGTAAAAAGAAGAAAGCGTAAGCGAGGATCAAGAAAAGCATTGGAAGCGATCAGGCAAATACCGATGGAAGCGAGGAGTAAAATAATTCGCAATTCGATGTCGAACGCTTTGCGGACCAAATTTGTTTTTAACCAAGAAATGAATTTTGGTTGCGAACGCGATTTTGATTTTGATTTTGATTTTTTTCAGCATAATGATCCAAACAACGAAGAGGTCAACTTCGAGTTTTTTTTTAATGAAGAAAGCGAAAATGACTTTTGCCCCTTTCCAGAAGCTAATGAAATTGGTGAATGCAAAGTGCGATTAACCCCGAATATTGAGTCGATAGTAGCGGATTTAAATAAATTCTTAGCTTCGAAAGCCAAAGAAATTAAAGACTCAAACTTATTAGCCACAAAATGTGATGAATTCAAAATATTAGCTACAAACGAAGATTCACGAGCAAAATGTAAGCGCGAACTTCACGCTTTGATGGATTCGCAAGGAGTGGACAAATTTAGTCTTCTGAAGAAGATCGCCGATCACATGTATGAGCGAGATAAAAGACAATCAACCTTAATGCGTATTGCGGAGTGGCAATCATCTTGCGAAAGCATTGCAGCGAATTATCAATAATAAGTAGAGTTGCATAATAACTAACAACAATAATTAGAACGCTCGCAACTATGGCATATCGCACGTGTGCCAAACAAACATCGTTTCATTTATAACAAAAGAAAAATTGTGTTTTCTAAATTATTCTCATCTATCATTGATCAAATGACGCGACTCTATGTTCAGAGGAGACAAAGTATTCAAAAAATTTAAATAAACGTTTGTATTAAACTCTTTTTTGAGACAATAGTTATAATTAATGGAAGTTATGTTTTGTAACAATAAGTGAGACGCAAATAAAATATGGCTTTGAAAGTAAATTACAAACACTGAAAAGATCATTGAGTGATATGACAAATAAAAGAGAGTCTGTTTGAATTTATGCGACAAACTACTTTGTATACAAAAGAGAACGAAATGAGCTTCATGAGTCAAGTGTATTTTGTAGCTACATTAAATTGGTATACAAGACAACGAACCAATAATTGAAAAGTGTTTCGTTTCGGGTTTTCATATGCAACATTTGACTAGAAAATCAAATTGCTTCATTTGTCTGATGACTAGTTATTAAAAATGATTAGACAATTAATATGTGTAAACTAACTGTATAATAACAACAATTTTACAAGGCGTTCAAAATGCGAGTGTTTCATTTTAAGTGTACAACTCGAAAAATAAGTTTTTCAACAGAACAAAGTGATATACAATTCAAATATTAGTTGATTAGTGAATTTAGATAACATCGATTTCGGTTATTAATGGAAGAGACAAAATCGATCGCTTGAACAATTTCTTGCCATGCAGTTTAAATTAAAAAATTAAAGATTTTCTATGAATTAGAAGAGAAACTTTCGTTGTATTTATTTTTCGAGCTGTGAACACATCGGAAAATAAAATCTCGCTTTCAAACTCTTTGTAAATATTTATAATATATAATACGTAATAAATAGCATTTTGATAATTGAAGCTACGCGTAAACAACCGAAACAACGGTTTCAACATTAATATTTCAATTTCTTAACAAACAGTATTTAAATGTGGTCCAATTTTCAAATCGATTTGTGTAACAAAACCCAGGATTTAAAATGTGGTCATTAAAGCCATTTAAAACTTTGGATAAAGTTTGATAACAATTTCGTTTTTGTAACAAGTAAAAAAATCACTTTGCGTCGTCTTGATCCATAGGCTCTTCAATCCGATGGTGGGCACTTGGAGGGCTGCTGCTTAGATAATTCTTAAAATTAATTACAAAAGAAAATCTAACTAACTTAATGTGTTGCATCGTAAGTGATGCCAACGCAGAAACAGCTTCACATTCTTCTCGTTCCTTTTGATAGGCTTCCAGATACGAGCAGTCAATTAAATGAGCGTATCGTTTGACGATAGGCCAATGAGGAGCTGAAAGCGATGGTAAGAATTTTTGTTGACTAACATTCAACGTACCCTGAATAGCGATAACCCTTCTAAGAGTTTCGATCGCTTTTTCAACAGGCTTTCTGCGTTTCTCTTCTTCTGAAATAGGAGTAGTTTCATCTCCTAATAAAGCCATCACACACTCCTGGGCACAATCACAAATTGACGGAAGATCATATCTGTTTGAAGGTAATATTTAAGATCATCGAAATAATCAAAGAAACAAACCCTCCTTCTAAGGCTAAAACGACTTTGCCTTTGGCCAAAGTAAGTAACTGTTGGGTCATCCACGCAAAACAAGCAGCTGATACTTCATAACCACCGAGCGGGGCTGGATGTCCGGATGCTGCGTCAAAGCCTGAAGCGATGAGCACCACTTCTGGATCAAAGTCACGTGCTATCGGCATAACAACTGATCTAAATGCAGCTAGGTATTCGGCATCGCTCAGAGGAGGCGAGAGACCGCCGGACCAAGCAATATTAATATTGAACCCCGTGCCATCCTCGGATCCGATTTCGGTTGGATCACCCGTTCCCGGAAAAAAGTTACCGTCATCATGGCGATGAAGTGAAATATAAAGCACATGTGGATCCTCATAAAAGATCTGTTGGATTCCATTTCCATGGTGGACATCCCAGTCGACAATCAGTATTTTTTCGAAATTTAACCGTTTGCGAATTTGTTGAGCAGCGATCGCCACGGAATTGAAGAAACAAAAGCCCATTGCCTGCTGGTGCTCGGCATGATGTCCGGGAGGACGAACGATAGCGAAACCGTTTTTAATTTCGCCCAAAGCGACTTTCATCGAAAGTTCAATTACACAACCGGCTGCCATTCGCGAGGCTGAAGCAGTATGCAACTCATTCCAAGTTGTATCCGAATCAACACCGATTCCTCCGCATGGAAGCATTACAAAACTTTTAATCGGCAAATCAGTTAATTTACTAGGATCAAGCTTTTGTCGATTGAGTGGACTTGTGCCGAACAATAGTGTGTATGCTTCGGAATGACAAGATTGGATTTCCTCAAGAGTTGCTTTCCGCGAGCGGATTCTCTATAAGAAACAAAGAAGATAAAAAAATGATGGTATCTTAAAACTTACTTCGCATCGTACTAAGAGTCCCGTTTCTTGTAAACGAGCCCAAATACTTTGCAATCGTCCGCCGTGTTCCGGATGTTGACTGTTGTCTCCACAAATGCATTGATGTTTTAACATCAAACTGTCGTAAACTAAACCAGTCGTAAAGCTATGCCTTGTTCCTGGAGCGATTGGAGGTGAATGGCTGCCTTGTTCTTGTGTTGAGATCAAAGCAACTAATGGACTCGATGAAGCTCTCGACAAAGGTCTCGTTGGATGATAATATGGATATCTCGAATAAGGAAGTACCTGAGGGTACTGGTTGCCTTCAGGGAGAAGTGAAATTGTCTGAGGGGGTATATGTGATGATGCAGATGTTGAAGGTGGAGAGTGTTGTTGATGAAACAACAAAAGCTGTTGCTGTTGCTGCTGCTGCTGATACAAAAGTTGTTGGTAAACATTTGGATCGATAGATGTGTTGGATGAAGAGGGCAGGTATTGAGAAAAAAGGTCCCGCTGTTGTTGAAGGAATGCTTCTCGCTCTTTTTGTTGCTTGATTAATTCCGAGTTTTTAGTCCCTTTGCAAGACGACTCTTTGACACCTTTGGTTAAGTCAATCAAGCGATCGTCGTGACCATCAGGCGATACGTCCGCTTCTTGCGAATACTGTCGTTTTATACGCTCTTTGCGCGATGGAGTTGAAGGTACAGAATCCTTCATCTCTTGCGCCACAGCAGCTTCAGTTTCTTCTTCAAAACTTTGACTCTGAAGCTGCTGTTTGCTTGATGCTCTTGTAAGAACTGTTTGTCGAATGTGTTGCTTTAACAAATTTCTCTGATGCTGTTGCTGTTGTTGTTGCGTTACGGCACTATCGATTGTAGAGGTGGTTGTTGTAGCAGATGGAGATTGAAGCATTGGGTGACCAAGAGGCAACGGAGCGCTTTGAGTTCGCCCTAATGGCCTGTGAATAGTGCGGCCGCCTTGAAGTCTGACTGTGGCAACTTGATTATCGGTGATCAAAGTTGGAGTATATCCACCGGAAGACGGTGAACCAGAAATTGAATCCGTTAAAACGCCATTTCCTTGTTCCAACACTCGCATTTGTTGATTAATAAATGTTGGACTTGTAGGCGGACTGAATTCACCTTCAATCACTGAATACGAAACAAATCTTTAAATTAGTGTCACTGTACTCAAAAAATTTCGTAATCACCTGGTAATGAGGGACAGAAAGGCAGCGAGGACGTGAATGAAGATGAACCTGGCATTGATGATGGTAAATGTCTGGATGATGCGTTTCTTGTTTGCGCCTCTGCCAAATTTTTGACATTATCCTAAAAAAAGATGCATAAAATGGTAATAAATAGATCAAAGTTTGTCTGGAATTTCCTGTTATTTAGTCTTGGTTATTCTAATAATAGTGAATATATGTGAAAATGTTTTACTGCCGTAAACTGAAGCATGAAAAAATTAATCATCTTGTTTAGTTCGTGTTGCGCAATATACTTACACCGCTAATTATACCGTTGGCTGGAACAGCTCCTGGTCCAGAAGAAGGAACGTGCGGACGTCCTAGAGATATATTTGGAAGCGACGGAGAGGAGTATAGCTGAAGATCTCCAGCATGCGTTAGGATGCTAAATGGTGATCCCGATCCACCTCCTCCTTGTGTCTCCTGTTTCGTGATAGGCATAGGAAAACAAAACGATTTTAGCTTTTGTGTAATTTTAATTCAATGCCAAAAGAGAAGAAATAAGATAATCGGGGAGCGAAAAACTAATGTAAGCTATGACGAGGTGGGTGTAAGTAGATTGCACTATACCCTTTCAGCTTTCGAAAGTGAATTTCAAAATGTCTAAAAATACGACTGAAGACAGGCGAATCAACGAAATGGTGTCAAATAAACCTTCAAAATTTAGCAAAAGCCAGGAGCCCCCGTGGTTTATTTATATCCGAGCTTTACACATTCACTTTAAATATTACGCTAAAAATAGTGTAAAAATTTTGGGCGAAGAAAGCGAGATTATTATTGTAAAGATAAAAACATTGCAGCAACGATTGCGGTTTTTTGGGATGCGAGCCATAAAGTTACTTTACCTCTAAGATCGGTGTACTCCCCGCACTCGAAGCTGCTCCTGCCATTGGATGACCTGGAGGACCGTTTGTTGCTGGTGGCGAGCCTGGAATCGATTCTGGTTTACTGTTTGGTGGCGTGTTACTTTCGACTGCGAAAGAAACGATAATTTAATTTTCAAAGCATAGGTTAATTTAGAAAATGGAAAACAGTTAGCAGTTTTGAGTTACTTATTAGCGATGAATTAATGATTTGTTAATGAAAGATGACATGCATACTTGATGATGACGCGGAGACAGGTGCGGACGAAGATATTCCTGAAGCGTGTCCATGCACCGATTGCTGCTGTATCAACGTCGATGAGCATAACGCCGGCCGGCCCCTGACTTTCGCTAGTTTCCGTCTAAGCAGGGGCGAACTTCTTCTTTCAAGCACTTTTTGCTTAAGTGCGGAACGGATTTTTAGATTAGGTTCGGACGCTATTGAAAGGGGCGACAAAGTGTTTAGTGTTTAGTCTTCGGCTTGTCACAATAAGAAGCGAAAAGTGAGGGAACAAGGTTTTGGCTTTGAGAAGGCATTCGCTTTGTAATTGATTCAAAAATGAGAGGAGCACAAAAGTTAGATGTAAAAGCGACTTTGTTTCTTCCACAAAACTCCACAAGAAGAGCTTTATTTACTTTTTGCAATTGCTTATTTCGATTTGTTGAAGCGCAATCAAACATATAAAAGCGATTGGTCTTACCTGTCTTTCTCAGAGGCATCAAGTCATCTTCGAATTTGCCTATCAATGGGTTCCTTTTCAGGAGAATCAATAAAACAAGTGATTAGTCTTAAGCTTGATGAAATCTAGATTTGTGAGTTTTTCTATGTTTCGAAAAGAGAATATTTCAAGCTTCGGGCAATGATTTGATTTATCTCATGTGTCAAAAATGATTGAGGTGAAATTGATCCAAAAACACCCATTCATTTGTCTATTCTTATCTCGTGTTTAATAATAGTTTAATTCATTTGCGACAAACGCATTTTCTAAGCTTGCTTTTCACGGACAGAAATGAAAAGAGAGATGAAAAGTGGTACATAAAACCGACGAGGAGGAAGTAAGCATGCAAAGTTATGAAATTTGTTATATAATTTTGAGAGAAGGCTAAAAAGCTAAAAAGTGAAAAATTGAAAACGTTTAATTTAATTTGAGCATTGTGCAGTGAAAATCTATGCAAAAATAAAATTTTTCGAAACTTTGTAAACAAGCGTTGAATGATGCCGAGAGCGCAACAGTGTGCGGCAGGAGTAATAAGATTTGAATCGTCATTAAAAGCGCATTGCATAACCGAATGTTCCTTGCATTCGAGGCTCACTCTAACATAATAATATTATTTGGGGAAAAAATTTATTTACTCATGTTCTCGCAATGGTTGCCAAGGATATTCTAATTTTAGCCGTACGCTTATACAGTTCACTTCAAGGAAAAATTGCTCAGCCTTTACTCTTACCATTATGCGCGTTTATAAAAAAAAAACGACGACCATATCGTTTTTGCGAGCATCAAATAGACATGAATTTTTCGCTTCAAGCGTACCGAGCATCGATTTTTATATTTCGCGATTAAAAAGTGACTATAAGTGCTCACTTTTAAACACAATCGAGCTCTCTGTCTCTCTATCGCCATTTTCGTGTGCTCACGTTTGGTTTATGATTCGAGATTTTATTTTTACGCTCTTTACTCATTTTGAGATTTTGAAATTTTATTTGAAAAGTCATCTCGCTTCTCGGAAATAATAAAAAAAAGCATAATTGCTTTCAACGTGAACACACTGCATTCACTCAGCTTTCGATTGTTCGCTGCTCACTTCTATCTCCATGATCATTGTGCATTGCATTCACTTAAAAAGCTGGCATACAAATCATTGAGATCATTGAGAACTCAAACATTGGGAGAAGTTTATGAAGCCTATCGAAAGTAAAACAAACACAGCGCTGATTATTCGCCGTTATTCAGGCTGCAGTTCGAAACGTCACACACGTAGAATGAGGTTATTTTGGAAAATGAAATTTACAAACGCGGCTCGGTAACAATGATCGCCTTGATGCAGCGCGTCACTATAAACTGCGATTTATTTTTGTTTCGCAGCGATTGCGAAAAAAAGCAATGAAATAGGCATAAAACGCAATCGTTGACGAACAGCGCTATCGAGTCGTGCACATTGCAGAGACGGAAGTGTAAATTTAACTGCGAATGATTAGAGTTCGCAAAAAAAGCAAGTGTATACACTTGTACACAAGCGACGCAAGCCCCTGAAATTCGGCTTCGCTCTGCTCGCGTTTATTTTTAACCGAACAAACTTTGTTCAATTTTCATTTAAAAATTAGACAAAGTTATTTTTAAACGCTTGAAACGAAGTCAATCGATGCTTTTCGCTGCGCTTCGCTCACATGTTTTGCCTCTCGCAAAGCGAAGCAAAGTTGAGCGGAGTTTAGAAAAATAGAAGGCAGAATATGATTTATGGAGAGCGTTCAATTTTTAGCTTTCATTCGATTATAGAAATGCGTTTTCACTTTTCGTTATCCGAAAAGTACAAATCAATAAAACAATTGAACACGGCGCGAACAAAAAAAGAGTTCAAAATCAAAGAACAGCAAATTCGGCAATGGAAAAGCGGAGAAAGTGCAGTTGGCTGCGAAGTTTACACAGCCATTGTTTGCACAACGTCAATCATTAAACTGTTAATGGCTTTCGAAAATGAGTTTTAATTGATCAATGCACTTGCTGTATTAGACACGTCTTCCTATTTTAATGTAATTAGAAGGCAGCAAATAAGAGAAAATTTTCACCGTTTCATTGTTTAAACACGCCAAGTCAATTGTGAGAAGGTGAATGAATGCGTTTTAAGATGAAAGGAAAGGCGCTTTTGGGTGATTGGGTAAATGTACTCACCAGGCTCCGGACGACGCTGGTGGAGAGCTATTTGAATTTGCACAATTGCCCACTTGTCCAACAGTGGTCACTGCGGCGGCTGCGGCCGCTTGTTTCGCTTCGCGGTGTTTTTTGCTTAATACAAATTCCTGCAACCGTTGCTTCACTTCGGACGAGGCTACTGCACTGTGCTCGTGCTTTTCTTTCTTTTTCAGCGCTTCCAACTTCTCTTTCTCCTGTCTCTCTTTCGCCGCTTTCTCTCTCTGTTCCTCCTCGAGCTTCTTTTGTGTTTCCAGATACTCCTGTTATTTATGCATCTTTATTAAATTTTTCGTGTACTCGCGCGAACGCTGAAAGCACACTCGCTATTTTGCGCAAAACTTCCTGATGCCTTGTCTAGTGCATTATTCGCACGCACGCTGTCGTCGCACATTCGTGCGTCCCTCCCGACGGGAGCACCGCGAAACCAGCGATGCTTTATTTAAAGCAATAGCAACGGCGAAAATAAGCTTTGCGAAAATGGTGCAAATAAGAAAATTTTCGCTGCTATTTTTGAATAGATTTTCGAAGCAAAAAACCATCAATTAACGAAACGAGAAGAAAAAGTGTCACATTTATCGAGCAAAAAAATCTTCGCTACACATGTTTACAATTCGCTCGTGATTACCGGCATGCATACGATCACAAAAGCAACATCTATAATGAGAAATTTTGCACTAACCAAAAAAGCTGTTGCGTTTCGTTTTTCGCAGCTCTTTTTTTCTTGCGATACACTTTCATTTTCCCTTTTCCAATTTTCCCTCTCAACGCACATTGCATCCGAATACGAAAGAAGAATATGAAAAGCAGAAGCGGAATGCAAACACGAGAAGCGAACGCTGTTTTTGCTTAATTTAAAAAAATTTTCAATCGCAAGTAATTTTCACGCCTGTGAATCGCTGTGTTAAAAATAAATTCTGGTCAAAAAAAAAACATTCGGCGGTGAAAACAATTCAATTTACTTCGAGTTTCACGCTTAACGAGCGTGGAACAAGCATGCTTTGTGCGCTCTACGTAAGCGTGGCTTTGCCTCATTGCTAATAAGTTATTTAAGAAAATTCAACGTCGAGCACAACAACATTGTATTGCTATGTATCCTTTGTATGTGGCGTTACTATTTATAGACAAATCTATCGTCGAAATTGTGTTTGAAAATCAATAAAATGTTACGTGTGCAGCTTTTTTTTTGTTGCGGCGTTTACTCACATAAAAACTAGAATGTAATCAAACGCGAAAAGCGTGTTTAAAATTTCACCGATTATTAATCATTTACAATGATTATTTTTACTCGCTGTGCCTTAAATGGGATACTCCGTTGCGAAAACGATACACCTACGATCAATATCGTTAAGCATTGTGATCATTGTTGAAAGAAAGCAAACAAAATACATTTCATTTTGTTTCTCGACTAATTTCTCGATTAAAAATTAATTCACTCTGCTTCTATCGATGCTCTCGTTTATTATCGAAACAGCGTTTCGCAGCAAATCATTAGATGAGAAATTTTGCGAAAATTCGAACTTGCTTTTTGCGCTCAATCATTTCGTTTACATTCGGATGAAATTTTGAAATGAACAGCGAGAGAAAGAGAGTTGATTGTGATTAATTGATAGCTCTGCGACGCGAAGGTATGTTTTGCGGTCAGTTTGTAATTATAAAATTATTAATCTAACTTTTTGATACACAATGCGATAATGTGCAGGTCAAGGCTTAAAAAGCCATTTTCAGCGCTCACTTTTGCAAAAACGACGTTATTATTTATGATTTATGCTTTTAGCGAATGTATGAACCCAGCGACTCACTCGCACTTCGTGCGACAGTTCTTATATCTCGCTAGCATTCATTTCTTAATTTAACTCGTTTTGAGCGCAAAAAGCACGAGAAAAGCATCTAACATTGACATTCGCTTGCTTTCATTAAAATGAACATTTTGCTTCTCATGGCGAAGTTCGCAGCAATGCAATTGAGGAAGTGTTGCCAGTTGTATGTTTAATCTGTGTAATGTTCACAGACCATCGCACAATTTTCGTGTCGTTTAGTGTAATTGCGCTCAAAAAAGCCAAATTCGAATGCAACGCGATGCAAGGTTGTGCAAACGAAACTTACTCGAATGCGCTCTTGCAGTTGCTTCTCATGTTGTTCCGCTAATTGTTGTTGCTGCTGCTGGAAATGTTGGAGCAGCAATTGCTGTTGCTGCTGCTGTTGCAGCTTTAGCTGCAGTAATTGCTGCTGGAATTGCATGTGTTGTTCATTCAACATTGGAGGGACAACGGTGCCGTTTTGTATGCTACCACTACCACCACCTCCGCCACTGCCGCTGCTACCATTGCTAGAACTGTTGATGCTGGCAACTGCTTTGCTACAATCATTTATGGCGTTCGTCGACGTGGTCGGAGTGACATTCGTCGACGACACATTCGTTGTCATCGCTGGTCGTCTACTATCACAATTGTCGTACACAGCGGACAACGGCGATGATGTCAAAGACGAAGAAGCGGACGAAGAGTGAGATGAGAAGTGAAATGAATTCGAGCGTCGGGTTTGGAAAAGTGCACTCACTAAACTTTCACCGTTTCCATTACCTGCAAATCACAAATCAGGTGTTAGAATTCGGAGCGCTAAAAATTCGCACACATAAGAGTGAGGGTCTGCGAGCGATCAGTTCGAAGCACTTCGATTATTCTCGGACAGAATTGCGTTCGAAAGCGAGAGAACGAAGAAGTGTCGCGCAAAACACTGGAAATGGCATTTCTCACGCAGCATTGAAAGTGGAAAGCAGAGTGGCGAGCTACGAGAAGATGAGGCAAGCAGATGAGATGGAGACGAACACTTCAGATTTCGATATATGCCCGAAATGCCTGGTTGCGGCTAAAAATAGCTCACTGTTTTCATTTCCACCATATTTTTAGCTGCTGTGTTCGCGCAGTTAACTTTGCCCAAACGCTCGTTTCGATACAAACTCGCGATTGCAAACACACATCTCATCACGTTGCGATTTTCGGTCGCCAACTTGAGCCTCGGTGAGACGCACGACTGGCCTGAGCACAAAACTGGTCAGCGTTTGGCACACTGCGCTCCTAAACGATGTGAACAAACTGCTCTCTGCTCGACTCCAAATTTAACCGCAATCGCTGCGAATCGGTTCTAGTGTACAATTAGGTCTCTGGTATTGTGAGTGTGCGTCGACACGATGTTCTACACATACACAAGCAGCGATTCCCCGTATTTAGAGAGACGAAACGGCGAATTCAGGGGATTTCGTGTCGTCTCTGTGTGCAATCAATTGGTACGCCAGCGGCGAATGTTCGCAGAGAAGTGACGGCGCGAATACCCGAAACAGCACAGACGAAGCAACATGGGTCAGTGGCTCGAAGCGCTCGTCGAGAAACCCAGTTTCGCTTCACTTTTCAATTTGTTTTTCATTCGCGTACGCTTCGTGCACACCTCCTTTGAATTAATTATTCACAATGCTGCGAATGAGTAAAACATGGGCGCTGTTCGCATACATTATAGCAGAGCAATAAACGAGCAGAGTTATGTGATGAAATAAGTCGGTTAACGGTTTCGGGTTCGCGCAAAAAAGTTTGCAAACACCAACGCGCACCATTTGAATGCAACCGATGGCGAGTGTAAACAGTAAACGCAAACTTTGAACACACCTGTTGTGAAGCGAAGACAGTGAGCCGGTGAGGTGACGATCTCGTGTTCGGCACGAACTCAAACAGCGTCTCATTAAAGCACATCACATTGAACGAGATTCGGTTCGAAGCGAACGCAGCAATCAGTGAAGGCGCACAGCGCGGCCAAGCCACGAGCCAGCTACGTATCGCTCGCTGAGTACGTGTGAGTGGACTATGTGCGAGTTGAGTGCGTCTGTGTGCTCAGTGTGTGTTTATGCGATGTGCTCGCGATCGAATCGCAGTGTACACACAACCGTCCAATAATATAGCGCAAGGCGCACAGAGAGCAGAGGCAAGAGGGAGAGAGGAAGAGCGAATTTGTGCGTGTTTGCTTTTTCGCGCTGAACTAAAAATAGTTACTCGCATTGAATGTATGTATTCTGTGTTCTAAGTATATATCGAAATAAACGATTTCGTCATTTCGCCTGTATATTTGTTGCTTGGCTTCTCGCTTTCGGCTGCGCACCGAAAAATGCGTGCGTTTTTTTGTTCGTTCGCCTTGCGAGTGTCAACAAACGTTCGTTCTATTGATCGTCGAGTTTAATACGCATAAATTGGAAGCGAAACAGCTCTCGTTTGGCGAATTAATCGTTCGATGCAAGTTGGCAAAGTTGATTAAAATCAAGTGCGAGCTTCGCTGCACTGCACAACCAAATTTCGTTGTGTTCGTTTTCTTCTCTTCGTACTTTAAAACGTCAAAACACTTGTTAAGTGTCACAAGCATTTCACCGCGATGAAACGCGCGATTGGATTCTCGCTTATTTCAATCGCAGCTCATAAGCCTTGAAGTATCGAAAGCACATGAAGAGATCGCTTTTCATAAGAACACGGGCTCACGTTTTCTTAATTATGCCTCATGTGTTTTTTAGTTTCTCAATAATTATTTCATTTGCTCTCAAATTTTAATGCACTCTAACCAAAGCGCGTATCAAATGAATGCAGACAATTGTTAACACAAAAACCGAAATAAGCATATTAATAATCGAACGAAGACTCGAAAATTTCCGATGTTTGCTTTCGATGAAGTACTTTTTTAGAAATATCTCTCGCAGATACACTTTTAGAAATAGTAACACCACAATCTGATACTGTATCACTTTTTTTTATCGCACAATAGCGTCATAAGTTTTTTAAAATTATTTACTCAACAGAAAGCGAAGTTTTCTGTATATTGTATCAAAATCGAGTTAGCGTCGACTACACCATCTTTATGAGAAAAAATTTTTTATTCGCTTTAGAACTTATGGCTGTGCGGGCGATTTATGTGAGAAACTCAAATGACATATCAGCTTCAATAAAATAAGAAGTTTTAGATAAGGAAACAAAACATACTAATAAGCTAGTGCACTAAGATACAAAATACCGAATTAGATAGTTACTTATACGTGTCCAAAGCTGTTTTACATTTTTTTTCTCTTTAAACATAGCCATACGTGTGTGGCGTGCAAACCAAAAATGCTGGTTTCTGGCGTTTCAGTTTGACAACAATGCAAATGTTCAAAAATAAGAACACATATGTTGATTCAAGCATTTGCTCAAACAAAGCAAATGCTAAATCAATTGTTAACAGCTAAACAGTTATTACTATCCTAAGCCAGTTAAATGAGCATAGGAATCCAATTTGAAATGAAAGTTGCAGAAAACAAAAACATCATCAAACTCTAACACGATTAAAGCTGGTTGACAATCAATTTTTCATTTTCAATTTTTTTTTACGAATCAGTTTTGAAAAAAAAGTTTAATGAAAGCTTCTGCGCCATTGAAGTTTAAAATGAAAAAAGCATGCAGCTTAAAAGCATCAAGTTTAAATTATTCGCAAAAGATCGTTCATTAAGACCAGTCAAATGCTGAAAATTTAGGAACATGATAAAGAAAATCATTTTGAAATTTGTTCAATTGAAAAAAGAGATTTCAAAATGAATTTTGAAATAGAGATTGATAAAATGTGTATGTATATAAAGTAAATAATTAATTATTAACTTTCATTTGAAGAGCATAACTTATTTTTATGAACAACTCTTAAACATATGCTTCAGTGCTCATAAAACTTGTTGCGCAAAATTTATGTTGATTTTATAAAATTTGCGAAATCTTAAAATTTAATTGCTTCTTATAGCGGTTCACCGAAAAAAAAAGTGTTTGTATTACATTTCTCAATAAAAATCCGATAGATTTACTCAAATTTCAAGCAAGAGAAATAGATTTTTCATGTTTGCATAATTTAGCAAATTTATTTGTTTAGCATGCTATATCAACATTCGTTCATATTTTAAAATTTTATTCTCTGTAAATGCTTTAATAATAAATTTTCTCAATTTATTTTTGATTATTTAACCATTCATTCATTCTTTTATTCTCAAATACTATAGTTTATTTATATCATTACTTATTTCAATTTAAAAAATTAAAACTTGGAGAACAAGGCAAAAAAGTAAACTAATAATAAGCATAGAATTAAAAAAAAGTAGCAAAAACCTTTTGATCTTAATTATTTAAAACAAGTAAATAAAAAGAATTAAATTAACCATTTATAAATATAGGTTAAGTAATTATCTACGAATGTAAAAAGTTAAAAATCCAATAAAAGAATTATCAAAATTTCAAAAGTTTAAAAAAGCGAAATTTTAAAACATATCCAAAGAGTAGACGAATAAATGTGATATGAAATTATTGTTGCGTTGTAGCTCAAGAGCAAAGCTGTCAGATTTAAAATTTAAAGCTTATTTTAACGAGTTTATTTTACTCTTATTTGCAAAAATTTTAGAAATAAGTGAAGTAAAAGCGCTAAATAATTGAAAACACCATTTCGTTTTTGTTTCTCCACTAGAGGAAATCATATTACACCACATTTTGTAAGTTTGTGATCATTTTTTTTTCATCGATTCCCTGAGATTTTCACACAAAATGAGTCAGCTCAATTCAATTTTATGTTGAATAATAAAAAACGGGTTACATTATTTTAAAAAATGTTAAAGAACTTTGAAAAATTGAAGAAAATTAAGATAAAAACCTAAAAGTAGGCGTGAAAATTATTTTTGAGGTTAACATAGAAATTTCGGAGATGCATCTTACTCTTGTGGATGTTACAAAATGAATTCACTAGAAAGTACTCAATTGAAAATAATTTTGATTTTGTTTACAAAAAGCGAAAACTATTAAGAAGGTTTACTTAAAACGCGTTTTTCCGCTAAGTAATTAAGTCAAATATTATTTTGGACATTAATATGCAAGATACGTAGAAGCGTTGAAATTTTTGTAATGTTAACTACAAAGCCAAACAGTTACGGTTGCAACACGATTACGTTAAGTTTCGGTTGCAATTTTCTAACAATTACAGTTATGGAAACAACTATGGTTCTTTCGGAAAGCTACGGTTTCACCAAACGGTTATGGACCTGACTGTCCGATTCGGTTCAACCTCGGCGGTTCCGGTCCGGTCACGGTTAAGAATTTTGGGACTATTAAGCTCCCTAATGTAAACGGAATGAGACCATTATGGCTTCATAATTCAATCCTCCGAATACCTATTTGCTTTGAAATGGGTGCAATATCTGATTTGGCCTATTCTTTAGCTATGTAGCAAACTCCATTAAAATCTGTCCAACAAAACTTGAATTTTAAGAGTTACCGACAGACGGTCAAATCGGACACATAAGCGGTCAGTCAAAAATTCGATATAAAAAATTCTGGAATCATCAATAAAATAATGAAAATTTGCATAAGTAATGAATTTTTTAGTTAAACTCAAAATATTTGAGTAAACTATAAAAATTTTATGGAGATCGAGGTTTGAATATTTATTTGATTAAATTTCAATTAACTAATAATTATTGTTATTAAATTGAACAAACATTATTTTGCTTATTTCTATGTTACTAATTAATAAACATTACCTTTATTCATCTAAAAAATTAACAAAAATAATAGAGATAAATGACAAAATTATTTAGCAAAATTAAGTTTAATCACTTTTTTCCGCCAGAAATTAAAAAATCGCTAATATTAATGAGGCTTTTGAAACCTAATAATTCAGATAACATTATTAACATTTTCCATAATTTTTCAGCATGAAAATAAGCATAAGACTAATTTGAAACCAACCCGCATATTAAATTTCATTGAAATTCTAGAGATCTTAAGATATGAGCAAAATGGACGGAAAGAAAAACCAAAAACCCAAAAGCAGCGTTTTTAATTAGCAGAACATTTAAGCAACTTATTTATGATTTGTGATTTCAAAGTTAACAAAGTCAAATTTGCTGTGAAAATCTTGCGAAAATTGAAGGTGCTTCACATTGTAAAGCTTTGTTGATGGATATACAAAGAGCTCGAAATCTTTATTTTGTATAAAAGGTTGGAAATGGCTTCAAGTGAAATAAACCTTTTTACAAAACGTGCACTTTCGCTTCTTAGCAGAACACTCAGGAATGTAGCAAACCAGAGCGCATTGATTGTTCAGATAAGCAAAAATATTTTATTTTCCATGTGTAAAACAGGTGACTTCAGTAAATGCTCTCATCGTCACCCGCGTTGTTAATCAAAGCCATTGAACAAGGAATCTACATTGTTAGATAAACTCATTTCGTTTAAAATAACTAATTTTAGATTGGCTTCTAAAATGCTATTGGAGATTTCAGCGATACAAGATTGCAAAAGTTCGTTTGTTCTTCACTAAACTCAAACGTCATTATTTCATCGAAAATACCTTTTATATCATCGCAATTTTTACCTTCGCAAAATTACTTAACATCGCATTTAAACTCGCTAATTCGACTGAAGCGTCCTTCACGAAATCATAATTAAGCGAAACGCGTTTGCTTTTTGATATTTATTTATAAATAACTTAAGCTTCTGTATAAATGTTTTTCATCGCTGCAATCATTATTCAGTCTTCTCATCTGAAAAGCTGCATTCTGGAAAAGCTACGCCACAATCATACTCGAGTTAGAAGAAGAAAAAAATGCATTTAAACTTACTCGTTGGTTAGATAAGTGAATTAATCAAGTGGAATACGCGAAGAAAATTTGCGACGAGCTTTCGCTAAAGTAAAAGTAAATAAGAGAAACAATTTTAACTTCCGTTACGAAAATAGACAATTGTGACACAAAATGTCGTAACACTGCATAGGTATAAAAGATAAATGATTTGGCGAATCATCAAATTAGCACGCTTAATTCCTTCGCTCATTCAAAAATTTGATCGCGAAGCGAAGAAAAAAAAATTCTTAGAAACGCTGGAAATTTTCGACTTTCCTGATTCAAGCATTCTAAATCTGAAATCATTACTAAATCGCACGCAGTATTAATAGAAATTTTAAACTCTATCTTAACTCTCGATTTATTTATTCTATTACCTAAGAGAAAAAATTTCAAAAGTTTTATATACAAAATATTCATCTCAATGCATTCTCAGAGGAAAATTGTTTAATAAATTTAAATGCAAACAATAATAACATGCAAATTAGTGTGCTAAGCAAGCACATTAAAAATGAAACACACAAAATTTGAAAGCAGTTGCATCAACAAATAAACTTGTTTTATGCTTGTGAAATTGAAGCTTGCGTGATCAAACTAAAATTCAAAATGTTTATCAAAAGTGAACATTTTATTTTAAAAATAGAGAGATTAGTCGTTCTGAAAAGTCGCTAAAAAAAGTTAATCAACTACTCGGTCTCTATGTCTAATGACTGACTTAATTTTGGCAGCGAAAATGGACTCGTTCGAAATCAAATCAGAGCAACTGTTTAAATAAAAATGAACTAACAGAGATGAGAATTTGAGCGAAGCAGGAAACTTAAACATAGCGAATGTCAAACATTGAGAAGCGATAGAAGTATGGTGCAAAGATCAAGTGGGGAGGCCATTCCACCCTTGCCGCTAAAGTAAAATCACGCAAAATATGAGCCCGCGGAAAACGCGCGTTTGGCGCGATTCCAATCCTGAGCGATTATTAAGACCAATATAGTAAATAGACAAATATCGGATTTCTCGCTCGTTGCAAACGTGAACGCAACCACATAATATGGAACGTATATTTCGGAAAAGTGAATAAGTTAATCGAGGTAATAAGTATACATTTCAACATAATTGCCTTCAGTAGCGAATGTTATGCTTGAAAAAAAAATTGTTGGATTCTAAAGTGACTTAACCACAAGTTTGTATCATTAACTTAAGTATTTAAGAGAAAAATTTGCAAAAAAAAATTGAACGTTTGCTTTCTCACATCAAAAAGATGCTTTGTGAGCATTTTTGCCTGAAAACAATTTGTATGTAAATTTTGAGATTTTGGTTTCGCACTGTGAAGATTTTACTTCGAAAATTACATTGTCGTTATTGCCATAGCGACACAAGTGAAACTGCGAATGTCTTAATTGCAGAATTTATCGCGAATGAACTCGAAAGGCCTGTGAAGCGGACCCGTGGGGTTCGTTTTGCGTTCGACACAAAAATTTTGATAATTCTCTAATTCTGATAATCGATTGATAAAATTTCGTTTAGTTTTTATTCGCTTAGCGTAAATTGGATATCGAATAGATCGCTCCAAAGTGTGAGGAGAAAGCGATTATTTGTTTTTCCAAG
Source organism: Dinothrombium tinctorium (assembly GCA_003675995.1). Taxonomy (NCBI): domain Eukaryota; kingdom Metazoa; phylum Arthropoda; class Arachnida; order Trombidiformes; family Trombidiidae; genus Dinothrombium; species Dinothrombium tinctorium. The sequence goes on along the minus strand of NCKU01000380.1, from coordinate 25,126 downwards.
TGGAAAAATAAGTTTTTTCTTCGAATTTCCCGTAAAGAGTAGACGTATTAAACAAGAAATAAAATTTGTCACAAACAACACAACAACGGAAAACAGCAGCTATTTATAGTGAGCTCGAGTTGAAAGTTTCAAATTGGATTCAAGCGCAGAACGGTAACTTCGCGAACTCCATCGCCGCATTTGCCTACAAACAGATTGCCCTATTTTTAAATGTGATTTAAACCGTTGTTTTTCGCACAATTTTCGTTTCGAATCCGAAAATTTCGACAGACGAAAAATTAGAGAAGTTCGCGAATAGATATAAATAAGATTTGCATGGGCCATTTACAGAGTCGACAAGCCCCTTGTCGCCTTTTAAAATTAGAAATTCACTTTTTTTCTTTGCGCTGAAAGAATCGAAATTTTTAAAAGCGTTTAAATTCTGTTCGCAGATAATTGCGCTCTTGTCTAATTTATGCACATTGAGTGTTTTGATCGAAATTTATCGACAACATGAACGTGACAGGCTACTTTAAGCTAACTTGATGCATTCGCGTAATAGCGATATGTTTCAGTTTGCCTGGATATCAGGAAACAATGAAAAACTAGAGCATAGAACAAGGTGGTTACGTTGAACGTTTGGTGACGACAATGAAAACCGTAACAAGCCAGATGCTTTCTTTGTTTTCAAAGTATCGCGAACGCAGGCTGAAATCTTTATTTCGTATTCAAATATTTGATAAAAAGTCTAGGGCTGCAAAATGAGGAGCTTTACGCATTCCGCACTTCATAGCGATTGAAATTAAAATCAACACAGAGGAGTAAAATTAAAAGGAGCGAAACTTTGAATTTTTGCAAACCGCGAAAAAGTTTGTGGCAAATAATATTTTTGACCGCGGGCTTTTCATTTTTAAGTTTTGTTTAATCAGATGAACACCAAATGCAAGTGCAGCTGATGTCAAGGTGGGCAACTAAAGTGTCAATCGATTTACGATTACGCTTTTGGACAAATTCTTCAAGCTTTCGATTTGATCGCTAATTTTGGCTCGCAGAATTGAGGCGACCAAAAGCTTTGTTATGAAACAGATTCGCAACTCACTTCTTTACAGTTTATCCACTTCACACAGTTTTTGTTATTGTATTTACTGTTGAGAAGTCGCTTTACAATTTTTTTCGGCAACAAAGCCTTGAATTTGAATTATTAACACAGAAGGGCAGAGAATGAAAAAACGATGTTTGTTTCGAAGCGAAAAGAAGTATAAATGCTCGATTTTGAGCATCGTTCAGAAAGCAGAATATAAGAAAAGATTTTATAAATAGTTGTTGACGCAAATGCATTTCACAAGACTTACATTTATCAGACGAAAAAAGCCATAAAGCTCACAACGCACTTGAGAAAATGAATGCTTTCGAATTAATGATATTTAACGTACTTTACATTGGCTATTTACTAGCTGCAATAAATGATGAAATGAAAGATGAAACGAGCGCGATGCTTCAACAGGCAGTTTACTTTATTTCTTCGTCGAAATCAAAAGTCATAATTGCGAAAAGAAGAAGCAAGCGAACAACCGACTATTGAGCAGATAGTTTAGCACAGCGTAAGTAAGATTTCACAATATGAAAATTCGTAGGAATCGAGAGTAGAAAAAGTGAGCCTATCGAGATGACAATTGTGTTAAGATTGAATTTTTTTTTTCACGAGAGAATTTAAACAACAAAACGCCCACTTTCCCGCCGTCTCCGCTTGGTGCAACGGTAAACACAGAATATAAAACGCTGCCTTTCGCGAAACTGGCAGAGAACTAAATTTTTGGTAATATTGAATTTTGTGCATTGCATACACAGGCTGAAAGCTCGAAGTTATAGCAGCGAAAAGCATTGAAACACGCGCAAACTGAAATTCAAATGTACATTAAAGAGTACCGAGAGTGAAAGAAAAAAAAAATGTGACTGGAAAAAAACAAAACAAATCGCACTTGTTCTCCGATCGATTATTATGCACCGTGAATATTGTGCTGTTTCACGAAAGTGTTTAAAATGTACGTTGCCAACTTGTAAGTACAGTCGCACGCTTTGTTTCGCTTAACGTGGCAGATAATTTTCTAATTAAAAATTCGCAAATAGCGAAATAAAACAAGAATCAAGTGAATGCTTTACCTTTGCTCGAAAGCGATACTTCCATCAATGTGTCTTTCATTTAGGAGCAGAGAACGAAGCCGAATGCAACGCTACAGGTACGTAGAGCAGCTAAAATGCACCATATACGCACGATTACAGTATTTTCCGCAGATAAAATGCGTTATTTTTCTTGTTATTATTGTCGCTTTTCGTCGCATAAAACTGTTTCCCAAACAACACGCTGATTAGTGACAAAAAACTATTACGTCGCCTTTTATCGCCGAGAAGTGGTGATCGTAGAAGAAAAACAAATTCTCGCTGAGAGCTTCACCATCAAACACATGGTACAAACTTTTACGTTCGCACACTCTAAGCCAAACTTTTACTCGACAAACTCATCCGCCGTTCGCTTTCACCAGTTCGAAACAATTTTTGTCGAACACCAAACAATTGTGCGCGAGAATTAAGCTAAAGTAGCGATAGCGAGAAGCTCGCTGTTGACATCACTTAAGTCTACTCGTCTCCGCGTTCGGTGTGCACAGCGAAGTGAAGAAGAAGAAAAAAAAAACGAAAGAGAAGAGCGAAAGTCACGAGTTGTGTACGGCAAAGAAGCGAATAGCAGTTGGCGAACGAAACGAGTGCGAAATACGTACGCGTCTCTCTCGATTAAAGCACGAAAAAAAGGTGTTCACTGCAAAAATATGAAATTATAACTCAATGTTTGCGTATGCATTAAATTAAATATACACCTCACTGATATTACTGAACACACATTCTTGGGAACAGCGAGGGGAAAGTCGCGATGAAAAAGTTTGAAAATAATTACGCGCTGAACGAAAAACAACGATCAAAGCGTGTGCAGTTAGCGCGTTCGTGTTTCGATCTACAGTAAATCGCACAAAAATCTCCCACTCTAGCATGTGTTATGCGCATTTGTGGTGGGAAATTTTTGTGCGCTTTACTGTACTCAGCAATCGTCGTTCCGGTGCGCTCGCGCTGAGGCACAAAGGCGCTAGAATGCTCCTCGATTTTTCTCTCGTGTTTACCGTCATTTATTTCGTATGCGATTTTATATATACGTTGACATGGATTTCTAAAAGCATTTGCGTTTTCCACTCCTAGTTTCATTGCTCTTCATTTTCAAATGCGAAGGCTTATTTATTCAATGCCAAGGATAACGTGTTTTAAAAAAGGAAATTTCAATTCGTTTTCAATTAAACGTAAAAAGAAAGAAAGAAAGAAAAGCGTTTCTTTAAAAGAGTGAACGAAAAGAGGGAATTTAAAATATGATTTGCAATTCAAGTTGAATACAGAGAACGAGAGGCAAAGTGCAGGCGAAGTTTTTTCAGATACTGTGTAGCGGTAAAGTCAACATTTCTTGTACTTCGTCGATCGATGTTTTTCATTTTTCTGTAAAACATCCAAAAAAGAGCGAAGCAAAAACTAGAATGCAGCAAACAAATTTGAAAAATGCGTTACTCGCTTTTCGAGCCGCAAAAACTCTCATCTCTGTTTTCTTTACTGACTGCTTTAAGAGTTTGTTTACACTACAGTCTATGGCGAAAAGTCTTTAAAGCATTTTTATAAAAACAATCCTTGATTCGGCTTCGTGTAACTTTAAGACGAAACACTGAGCTCATTATGATTGAGCGAGCGAAACGGATCCTAAAAAGTAAAAACCAATTAAATATACCACCAAAAATCAAAAAATGATTCAAAAACCCATCATCATGATAAAGAAAGATTGTCGAAAGACTTTCCTAGAAAATTGTGCTTCTAAAAATGAATCCAAAAATAAACTTTTCAAAATTCAAAAGCGTTTCAAGTTTTCTGCTCACGTAATTTCTTTATCGTGACTCTGGTGTCAAGAATTTGGAATATAAAATGCAACAACTAATTAACAGTCTAGAACTTCTTTATTCTTTAATCGAGGTGAAAAAATAATTTGTAAGCTCTGTTGATAGTTTGATTGAAAAATATATTCCACTTAAAAAATTATAGTATATTCATACTTTCAACAGTTAAATTGAGTAACCTTTAAAAGCATTAAAATGTAATACGATATTAATTTGGAAATAACCAATTTAAAACTTTTGTCGCAAATTCGTATCCGAAAAAACAAGCGGCGTTTGCTGGAAAGGCTCGAATGAATACAGGTGTTGCGCCTTTGTAAAGTGCAGTTATTCCTTCTTCTTTCATCAACTTTCTGAACACATCTCGCACACCGCGAGGATATGTTCCTTCAGGTGCTGTTTGAAGCCGCGATTTAAGGACATCAGGTGGAATGGCAACTACCCAATTGCATATTCCAGCTAAGCCTCCAGCTAATAGCGTACGCGAAGCACTTAAATCGCTCTTCGTCTTGCCTTCTGGTGTAAAAGTCGTTTTAAGAAAATCGTATGTAGTAAAATAAACGCCACTGGCAGGCAAATCTCGCAAAAGTGTGGCTGCAGTTCCTTTGTATATGCTCCTAATTCCACCTTCTCGAAACAATTGCTTTGCACAATCAATTGGCCCTTTATATTGCACCGTTGCGTTAGGATTTGCAGCTTGTACTTGTAGTAGACATTTTATGCGTTCTCCTGAAAGTGAAGAAATACTCGAGTTTTAAACTAGATTTATAATTATAAATCGAGCAAAATATGAAGAATAAACAATTATGAAATAATAAAATGGAAGAAGGGATAAGAAACTGCATTAACCTGGTGCCATTATTGCTGTCGTAAATATTCCCGAAACAACTCCAGCGTTGAAAATTTGAAAATAATTGAGCTCTTCATTGGGATGCTTTTGTTGAAGCTTTTTTCCAACCCCAAAACCAAAAAAGCAAACAGCAAACATAGGCGCGACACCGGTTAACGGCGCTCCCATTCCACGGTAAAGGCCTTTAGTGATGCCTTCGTTCAAAAAAATTTTTTTCGCGCAATCAAATGTTCCCGTATACATCGGTGGCTGTCCGGGCGCGGGCTTCGGCATGATTTGCAATCGAACTTTGATAGTATCCAACGGGTGACCGACAATCACCAGACACATTCCGCCGAAACCGCCCGCGAAAAAGTCTTTTATTGGATTTACTTTCGCTTCGTTCGACATCGTTAAATTTCAAGTTGAGTGATGTTTCACTGGTGGAAAACGAAACGATTTTTGCGCGATTTGTGACGAAAATTAATGTAAAAAAGGGAAACGATAGAAAAATTGTTTTTGTCACTTCGCAAAGATTTGAAAGTTCAAAGTTGCGAGGGCCGTACTCTCATTGAGAACTGCGCGACGAATTTGGTTTGCTTTTCTAATTTTCAAATTTTAATTGGCGAATGGTTACAAATACGTTGAATAAGTTTGGGACACCAACGAAATGCAAAGTTATAATTTATTAAAATTCATGTAACTTTTAGGAGACAAAGAATTACATTTAGATCTAAGCTCGCTTGTAGCTAATTTAATTCGATGGCACCGAGTTGGGAAGATTTTTTTTAAACCAGTCGTTCAAAACAATTTCCAAATATTTCCAAATCCTTAAGATTTTTCCCTTAGAGCCATTGCAAATTTTTAATATTTTTGTATATCGTTTTTATTCAACAATTCGCTATTGTTTGAATATTTGTTTTGAGTATGACTAAATTTTTGTGATCTATTTTATTTGGAATAGGTCATACACATTGCTTCATAACCACTAAAAATAAGGACAAGTTGCGTTTTAAAGTTGCAGATTTAGATTTTTCTATCATTTTGCATAAAATATGTTTAAAAGCAAAAAGGTTTGCCTTTTGCACAGACAAAATAACCGTTTTCATTTGTGTTTGTAAAAAAATTTGTTTTTGAATTTTGATTGTGAGCGCTTTTAATTATTTGAAAATATGTTAATCGCAACTATAAGAGCAAAGATATTTAACTAAGGAGCTGAGAAGCTGTTTCGAATGCATCAATGATTTTATAAAATGTGAACTGATTTTTGTCAACTTTTTCAAGGAGAGCAAAGCTTTTGTCATGCTTTTGCAATAATACAAAAATAGCTTCACTCTCTACCCTTTAGATCTTTTTGCCCTCAAATTATTTAAAATTTGACTTTGCTTTTTCTTTTTAAGGATATATTACCTTTGATTTTCGCATTTATATTGATTCGTTTCAATAATCATAAAATAAAAATCAATTTTACATTTTGTTTCTCTACTTTTGACAGTCGCTAAGATGCAGAGAGAAAATGCGTTTTAAGAGAAAAGCGCTTCCTTGTCATTCACAAAAATTATTTTTTTATTTATTCCTTTTCAAAGTTTTTTCGACGGTTAGAAAATTTAAAATTTACGTTTATATATTTTATATTATCCTAATTTTTATATTTTATACGTCATAGTATATTTAGAAAAGTGTACGTTTGGAGACGATTGCCTCCTTGTTCAGGCCTCGAGAAAGTGCTTCACTTTCTGACTCTCATTTTAGATTTACACCGTGATGTGATTTACGCTTAAAACTTTATTTACAATTTATTTCCGAAAACATTTCGTCCTTTTTCCGTAAACAAGTGCAAAATGAGGGTCAGAAAGTTTAAACTACGCATTTTCATTAACTCTGAACTTCAGACCGTCTGGAGAACGAAACAGTGGTCTCAGAAATGTAGCTTTTGATTGTAAAACAAATAAAAACTTTGCTTTCATGAAAATTACGTGTGATAATTAAATTAAGCAGAATAAAAAGTGAATTAACTGAAAATAAAAAATTGAAAAGCTGAAAATGAGCATAGAGCAAAAAACAATAAAAATTCTTAACAGAAATCCTAAATAACTCAATTTTTCTAAACAAAATTTCTGTTTTCTAGATGAGTGGCGTCGAGCTTGGCGTGATTACCATTATTCACGGTTTTGTATACTCGCGTATTGCATGAGACGCATGAGATACTAACAAAGTCTTGTAAGAGTTTAAATGTCTAGCGCTAGCCTTTGTTGATCAGTACTTTGTGCGCTGCACTCTCGGATGAATCTGCATGTTCTATTTTATTTGTTATTATTCTAGTTAAGTATTTAACTAACCTTCAACGACTGTTTCCAGCCAGCAACAGTAAGAACATGGACGCAAAATACCTGTCTACGACCAAATACGAAAAGTTGCATTTTAGTAAGAAGATAGCATCGTCGTCTCTTGCATGGAAAAGATGCAAAAACTCGCAACTCGCTTTTTAGAGAAAAAAAAATTGACGCAGCATTTTGGCAGAAAAACAATAAAGTGGAAGATATTTTTAAAGGCGAGTGTACATCCACATCATCCACAATATTTGAATAACCAGATACAATTAGAGGATTTCATTATGTTCTTATGGAAATAATATCACAAATAGTTCAAACAAATAATCTGCACAAATCTTGTTAAACGATCCTGTTAAGGTTCATTTAAAAAGCAAGCATTTAAATGAATTTGACTTTGAAATAAAAATACTTGAAATGTGATATCCGAAATAGTTTGTTGTATGTCTACAAAATTAATTTCCAGAACGAATAGTGATTTTTAAAGGCCCCGAATTGTTTGCAAAGTGCGTTTGTAATTAACGAACAAAAACTTTAGAAAAGAAAAGAGAGAACGAAAGAAAGAAAGAAAGCAAGAATTTTTAGTAAAGAGTCCTTAAGACTTGTCGAAATTAAATACGCAGTATAGACCGTGCGAAAAGTTAAGTGAAACGACATGTTAACAAAGCAAAAACTAATATTCGCAAAACACATCTTAGAATTCAATCATTTCGAAATGATTTCATAAGGACCGCGTTGAAGGAATCAAAACATAAATATTCATTTTTAAAATTTTACACTATGCAATTTTATTGTGTTTATGTACAGTGTTGTTTGTAACTGTGTAGTTTTTTGTGATTGTATCGTAAACAATTTTCATTAGTATTTACATTGTATTACAAGCTTTATTGTTTTGTTACTGGTTATTACATGTATTCGTGTTACAATTGTGGCATTTGTTACGATTTGTTTTGTTTGATGTTTTCTTTGTATGTTTCAATTCCGATGTTTCTGTTGAAAGTTTCTTAGTGTTTTTTTTTTCTGTGTTTGTGTTTCGCGTTTACATGTAACTCGAATTGTTTCATTGAAGACATGTGAAACATAAATAAAAACTAAAGCGTAACATTTCGATTGCCGCTCACTACACGTTTTTAACTTTGAAATCAAAATTTAAACTGTGGATTTCCGTCGGCAGAATCGGATGGAGCACCGAATTGAAATTGTTGATTATTCTCATCAACTACAGGAGCAACGTTTTGTTCTTCATCATCGGTGCCAAAATAACGTTCAATGATATCAAACGCCTTTTTGTAAACATCGACATTTTCGTGAGATTGAAGAAATTCGATTTTATCCAGGCCTGGGAAAGAAAAGATCAAAATTTTTGTTGAAAACGATTTCTACTTGCTACTTACCATAGCATTCTTCGATCATCACAGCGTATGGATTCACGCCATTGCCACCTTCGCTTTTCGCAATTATGTCCCCAACGCGTAAAATATTTTCTAACCCATTCAAAGCAACGTGAATAATTTTTGCGTCCATTACGGTCAAAAGTTCACACATCGGAGGAATGCAGCCCTGTTCGACCAAATATTTCGTTTGCTCAGGCGAACCTCCAGAAGTGGCATTGGTGATTGCCCACGCAGCTTCTTTCCTAGTTTTGAATTCGGCACGAGTCAAAATATCAATTAAAACGGGAAATATATTGGCATTTATCACGAGTTGAATTTGTTGAATGTTGCCTGCTGTTATATTCGATATCGTCCAACAAGCCTCTTTGCGAATTGACTCTTTACTCGAGGAGAGTAAGTGGTGAAGACATGGTAATGCATTACAGTTGAGGATCACTTGAGTTTGAATGTCATCGCCGGTCACTATGTTGCCAACTGCTCTCAGTGCAGCGGAAACTACTGACTGGTTGGCGTGCATCAAAAGTTCTACTAAACGACGACAAACTCCGGCATCGATTACAGCCTGGATTTTCTCGTTCGGTCCGTCACTGAGATAAGAAAGTGCCCAACAAGCATCCGCTAAAACATCTGAATCGTTGTGAAACAAAAGACGAGCTAAAACCGGCAGACATGGCGCTACTTGTTCAAATTTTGGAAACGGATTTTTGCCACGACAGAGATTGGAAAGCGCCCAAACTGCGTTCCTAGTCATTGACAACCGTGTAGACTTATTTAACAATCTATAAAAGAAAAGTTTAATACAAACACTTTGCACAATATGCAACTCTTACTGTAATAAAGGCATCAAAACTCCATTATCAAGGACATAGTCTCTACACTCAGGACTATCACCGGCAATGTTGCCCAGCGCCCAAACCGCTTGCTCCTGAACATCTTCGTGAGCAGATGAAAGAAGACTGATAAACACGGGAACAGCCTGAGCTTCGATTACGATTCTAGTCTGCGTTGAGGTGCCCGAAGCAACGTTCGTTAACGCCCAGGCAGCTTCAAACTGAAGGGTCGAGTTGTCACCTTTCAAAAATTCTACAAATCTCGGCACTATTCCAGTCTGAATCACCTCGTCGATAGGTGGATTCGGCTCTGTCAAACGAAACAAATATAAGAGTGTGTGTGCTGCTTTACAAATTAAATTAATGATTTCGCCATCTTTTTCAGCCGATAAATTATCGCATTACGTTATTAGAGAATGACGCGACGATTCGCGACCACCCTTTTGGTTAATCTGAAAGCCTAATTATAACTTTGGCGATAATCGATCGCGTAACAAAAGCAGAAAAATTCGGGCAAAAAACAGGTGAAGAATCACATCACGTGCTCAAAGCAGACATTGCAAGCTTGAGCGAAGATTGATCTTAAAGCGAAAAACGAGAAAAGTACCTTTCGACAACAATTTCCTAAACTTTTGCGTGGCGAGCAGTTGCTGGTCGGGATCGTCGGTGTACAGAGCTGCGACCATATCGGGCGTAATGGCCGACACCTGACCGGATTGCTGCACGGAACCGTCCTCTCCGGTCGTCGAACTGATCTCGTGATCGAAAGCATTGCTTTCGGCGAGATTACGACGTTTACACAATTCAGACTCTCGCTTTTGTCTCCTCAACTGTACGCCTTCTTCTTCACGTCTTCGCCGCAATTCGCGTGCGTCGAGTCCGGCGTTTTTGTACCGATAGCGGTGATTCGACGTCGTCGACATTTCCTGCGAAAAGCACAAATAATGCGAGTTACTGTCGGTACTGTTTACGACCGAAAATGCGTCGAATGAATGCGACGTTGTTTCCAAGCATTCATTCGTTCGTCGCACACTCAAAATGCCTGCTGTTTTACCTTTTTCTGAGCACACTTCTATCTCGGTTCGCTTCGCACGCAGTGTACACTCGCGATTCAATCGACGGCAACGGTGATCCTCTGTGTTCTCGAGCTTTCGACAGACACTGCGTTCGCGAAAAACGCCAAATTTAGATAATAAAAAATGTAAAAACGAAAAATAAACGCAAAACTCGAGAGTCGCGAAAAGTGCACACCTTTACTCCGAACGCACGGCGAGCTTTCAGACGCCGCCGCCGCCGATCTCGCTTTTTGTTGCACAGCGCACGCCGTTTCGCGGCTTATTCAACGCACGAGTTTTGCGTTTTCAGTTCTCGCCTACAATTTCGGTTAATTTCGCGCAATATTCGTTTTAATTTCACGCTTTTAAAACGCAGACTAAACGTCGAATGATTTGCCAAACATCCGATCGAGTTTATCGTTCAATTAAATTGCGTTGAGTGGGATAGTTCTTTCGGTGGGATGGGCTAACGTCACACATCGCAAAGCTCGCTTAGGATTCGCTGTGTTGTGTGTCCCGCTCAAAGCTCCTCCCATTCAAACTTTTCGTCGTTTTCACGATCGCACCTTTCGGATTCGATTTCGAATTTTCGAAAGTCGCCGTTTGAAAAAGGAGTTCGGTCGAGGAGAAAGCGAAGCAACACTCGGCTTCACGAATGATGAGCGAGTCTGAAAACGATTCTGAGATCGATTCTTCCGGTCACGCGTCGGTTATTTTGGCACAGATAACGAAGAACAAAGCTTAGTTTAACTTTTTCATCAAATTTAACTCATTCATTTATCTTTTTTGTTTCAATCAAGTTCACATCTTAAAATGTAAATGTAAATGTAAAGTGTAAAAGGTAATGTAAATGTTATACATTCTTATTTTTGTATTACTTTTTCATTATTCGCATAAAATTTGAAAAATCTGAAGATAAAATTTGTTCAAATCATTAATTTTTTCTCTGTCAAACTATTAGATCTCATTTATTTTTCTATTTAAGTTAAAATCTTGAGAAACAGATTTTAAAAATGATAGTGTAAAAATAAAAATTATTTTCGTTTCGCCTTTGGCAAGATAATCCATTATGTAACGGTGGAAAATTCTCAAGTTGTTGACAAATTGTTTTGATTGACAGAATTTTATTTTCTTGTCTCTTGCGTTCATTGTTTATGCATAATTTACGCTTTATATCAGTAAATTGAATTTGAGTAACCTAATTCTAATACTTCTTGATGCCCCAATTTGTCTTCTCATTGCTTTGTTGTTTATTAGAATATTTTTCAATGAGAAATTTTTGGATCTTGGCTTTTTTGTTTCAAAAATATAATTAACTTGGATTAATCAAATGTTAAATGGTATAGCTGAAAATTTAAATCTCAAATTTCTTTGCAAATATTGGAAGCAACCTTTTTAGTTTTGTTTTTAGATTACTAAAAGCTGACTGTGTATGGTTCTACCAGATTTTTAAATGCGTCATCATCTTTGATAATACGAGCTCCATATTTGTGAGATTTACACAAAACAATTTGTTATTTTGAAAAAGATTTTAATTTAAAGTGAAGGTGATGAAAACTAATAAAGACGTAGAAATTCTCTATTTTCTTCACCTTTATACCCTTAAGGAAAACATTTAATTTCTATTATTGTAATCAATGCAAGTGAATTCGTTTGAAATGAATGAAAGTATTATTGTTTGATTCTTTATTCGAACAAATATTCTGAAAATAGCTTATGCTTCTAAAGCAAAATTTTGAACCTCTATTAGTATTATCTGTTTCATTTTCAGAAATTTTCACAATCAGCTCTTAGCGATGCTTTAAAGAATGGGAAAACTTTTCGCTTCATTTGTTCGCTTGGGTCTCAAACGAAGTTTTATATGAGCTCACTTTTAATTTTCAAATCACATCTAATAAATTCAGAAATTGTCATTCAAAGAAGCTGTTTCGTGTTTGTTTCTTCAAAAGTTTTACTTTTCATTTTATTTTTAACTAAAGTAAATTTCACATTCATTCATTTTTCAAATTCATAAGCAATGATTTCAACAACTTTAATTTACTTGTCATGTACTTATCGCGAGCATTGAGTCTCGTGTGTTGTTCAACAAAAATTGGAGTTATTACAGAACGATCAAAATTGAAATGGAATCAAGCTTTTTGGCTTCCTTTTGCGAATTTATATCTCGTAAATTGTTTATTACCACGTTCGGGATCAGCACATTTTTCGAAATCATATTTGGCATTCCAAGCTTCGTATTCATTATCGCTCCTTTTATCGTAACATCTCTAATTGAGGGAAATGCTAAGCTATTTATGAACGCATTGTATTTAGCCGCAGTTTTTTTATTCGCAATCAGTGGGTTAATTGCATTTATCTTACACTTAATCGGCAAAAGCAGACAGTTTAGACAACGACTTGGCGATGATTATTGGTATAAACTGAAAACATACGATAATTTCAATGCTATGGTGATAATTTTGCTCGGTTTCGGCAGTGTAATCCATGCAATCACAGGCTTCGATGCATTTGTTCCTGTGGCGAAAAGCATTTATTTGGCGCAGATGAGGGGTTACCAAGAGCATAATCCAAATTGTCCGGATGAAGAAAGTGATCTGGGATCAAAATTATCAACTGAGATATTTTTAGATGAATTGCAGCAAAGGCATATGTGTTGTGGATGGGAATCACCAAGTGACTGGCTTAATCGACTCGACAAAGAACCGGAGACTAGATTGCCATATTCATGTTGTTCAGCTACTGAAAGTTGTGATGATGCCGATATTTGTAGTATTAGCAATAAGTTACATTACGTAGAAGGCTGTAAGAAGGCGTTTGTTCGTACCTTTCGTAAATTCGATCCGACTTCTTATTCAACTGGAGTATTTTACTTCTTGGTGAAGGCGGTCGCCTATTTGACTTACTGCAATTCGTACAAAGAAATAATCGAAGCTGAAACTTTGATTTCTTCGCCGCAAATATAATTTTATTTTTTCAATATTTCAGTTTAATTTTTAAGTTTGTGTGATTAAAAAGTTTGATTATTTCACGAGTAAGTTTCGTGCATATGTGTGGTCATTGTTGCGCTCATTATTCGACTCACTTCAAAAAGAGTTCACATCAAAAGAAAATTAATCATTGTGGGACAAAATGAAAAACAAGACTATTTTGCATTTTGTTTTTGCTTTTACAGTAATAGTAGTTGGCGTTCAAAGTCGCATTCTAACTCCAGATTATTACGAGGAAGAAATAGTTGCAGCAGAGGAGCCATCAAAGGAAAAGGAGAAAATACCTGTCGATCCAAAAACATTATCAGACTATTACGAAGAGACTCAGATTTCAAATACGGCAGAACAAGACGGGAAAAGAGATATCAACTACAATACAAACTATGAGTACAAAAACCTTTTGCAGAATGATTCAAGTCGGACTGCTGCTCCAACAACACGTTCAAGTGAGCAGCGGTCGACGCCAACAGAAGCAGATAACTCGCAAAAATCGAAAACTTGCAAAGCTAATGCTCTGGTCGCGGTCCTGTTGATTGCTTTCATAATACATTCAGCACTGTCCCTAAAAATTTTAATAATCAGGATGATGGACTAAATTCATGGTGAACACATAATGGCTATTATTCCATTTTTCATGGTCTTTATTCGTTTTTATTTTAAGAATAACGTTAATTTTTTATTTTTGATTTAATCTAAAAATTTAAATATTAGACTCAATTTAATTTAATTTAATTTTTTGTGAATTGTCAAATGAATTTAAAGTATTTATATCAAATACAATAACTGAGTAGATTTACAATAAGAAAGGTTACATCCAAGAAAGTCATTAAGGACAAACCTTTTTAAGTAAACCTCATATAAGATAAAACGTTTCAAAAATTAAGAGCTTCAAAAGTCAGGTGTCGGTAGATCGAAAAACAATGCAAGAAAATTTATTCTTACATTTTGTTTACCAAACTCGGAAGAAAATACCTTGATTCAGTTGAGAGTCTTAATGAATCTCAACATTAGAATCAATTAATTTACAAAACAGTAAAAGAATTGACAGAATGATAAGTGGATTGAATTTGACGATGAATCTTGTATCGAAAGAAGCGCTTCCTGCCAAATTCATGGCAATGTAAGCGCACAGAGAAAAAGCCGCAATGATAGAACGGTCCGCGGTCGCGACGAACACATGTGAGCAGCTTTGAATTTGGACGAAAGAATCTTGAAAAGAATGTCAAATTTGACGAAATTCAGACGAACGCAGCAATGGTTGACATTCGCCCGTTTGTGGTATCTATACGACGCCACATATCAGGATGTGTTCGACTCCGCGATTGTGATCGCTCAGTATTTACGAGGCATGAATAAACCGATCTATGATCACGTACGACAAGATGTTGGTAATCACGTCGTTGTCATCAACACGAGCAAAGTGTCGATGCCTGTTGACGAGTGGAAATGGCGAATGTATTCGCATCATAGGTAAGGTAGGGTCATTGATATACTAATTATGCTAATCAAGCCAAACACCGCAGTCGTTATGGAGGTGGACAAACCTGGGCTGCTGCCCACGAGTTGCATTCAAAGGATCCGACAATCGTTTTGTATAAGGCAGTGTACAAAGAGGTTGGGAGTGCACCGCGCGCTGTCAATCTTATACGTAGCCCAACTATGGCTCGCTTGCATCTCTTTCCAGATGCTTGTATTCCTCCTGAAATCAAAGCGAACATTTGTGACCAGATACGTCAAGTGCAACCGGTGCTTAAGTCGCTAAAAGATTATAGTGAAGAAGAAGTCGAAAAATTTCCGAAAATCGTCGATTATCCCGAAGATTATGTGGTCAAATAAACAATTATTTATTTTAATTGCGACATTAAATGTGTAAATCGTAGTCTAAAAATAACATTGAAAGGAACAATCGAATGGCAAAATAACAGCTTTGTTAATGAATACTTTGGGTACAAAAAGATAGTTACAAGTATTCTAAGCGCAACAAATATTCTTCAGAATCAAACTTTCGAATTCGCTTATCAATCGGTCGAAATTACTTTTTGCATTTGCAGTTGCGTTTTTGACTTCTTTTAAGCATTGCAAAAGCAATTTCACGCTATCACAGCTTATTACATCGGATTTATCGTCAGTTTCATCAATAATCACTTCATGATGAGAACAGATCAAGATTTTGCCAAATGGCTTTTTGTCACCATTTCTAACGCTGTCCAAAATTTTCTGTAGATACCAATAAACGCAGAATGCTACAAGTTGTGATCTTAACGCAGCATTTGCCTGCAATTGGCAACCGAACTTTTGATTGAATAAGTCATCGATGTTTTGCGAGATTTCAGATTCTTCGTACGAAGAAAAGTTTCGAAAAAGTAATGAACAGATATAATCAAATAGTCTCTTGTAGACGGAATCATCGAACATCTCTTCCTTCAATGCATTTGCAGAAAGAATCGTTTCGAGTGCTGCGACAGCGTGAAGTGCAATTGCATTGTCGTCATCTTTGTCAAACGAAGAATCGAGAAATGATTTAATGAGAAAAAGATGAAAAGCAACACGAAGTGTGACGTCTTTGTTACCATATACATAGGTCTGAATTCCTACTCCGAGGAATCGCGATAAATGATCAATGCCAGTTTTACAACTTAATGGAGCGCTACCATTGTTCTCATTCTCTTCGGCTATATCCGAATCACTTTCTAACTTCAGAGTAAAACTGCGATAAAAATAAAAAAAACTTTCAAATGTCAGCCTCTCATCAACTGAATTCCAAAGATTAAAGAGCTTTTTCATTTCAATCTCACTAATTTCTTTCAAACAACCTTCTTTTAACGCCTGTCCGAAATATGCGTGAAACTGTTGTAAATTTCCACTTTCTTTACACAGATGAGAAGCGTAAAATAGTGATGAGAAATCTGCTCTTTTAGCTAGCATAGTTGCAGCTTCCAAATCGTTGCCGATTGCAATCAAACATTTTACTGCTGCTTCGTAATTACCTACTGATTCTTTATCTTTTGCCAAATCTTTCATGAGTTGCAGGACTATTTCAGATTCGTAAGGAAATCGAGACTTAGCTATGACCAACGCTTCTTTGTGTAAACCATGTTCGCGAAGTAAATTGATTGCTTCTTTAATTTTATGAATTGACATCAAATATTCGGCTGCCATTATATAATCTCCTTGATTTTCTAACTGCACTGTGTAAGCTTCGACTGTTTCGAACCAAAATGTGCGTGAAACTGATGCAGATATTGCAACCAATGTCTCACTTAATTCGTGGCGTTTAACTGCTTCCTTTATTACCTGTTTAATGTCTCCATGAAGAAGTTCAACAGCATATGCTGATTGCAAATTGCCCTGCTGCCGATGGTTCTTGCTTTCTTGACGTAATAGTTCTTTTATACACATCGCATTTCCATAAAGAAGAGTTCTGTTTGAAGCATCATCATCAGAAACACATCGGCGATTCCTATCATTTCGATGTGCTAATAAATAATCAATGTCCTGAAAATGTTGCTGTTTTGCAGATGAATTCTCAACAATATTTGTCAATGGAAAAAGTGATTTCTTTTTGCTTTCTTTGTTCATAGCGTTCATTAGCTTTTTGGTTAACTGAGTCGGTTTTCGATTCTTACTAACTTCGAAGTTTTGTAAGTTTGAACTTTGTTCACTGTCAATATTCTGTTTTTCACTTTCCAACACTTCCACACTGATTTCATCGCCACCTTCATGCAAATGTAATTTATTCACTGTTTTGCACGTTTCACTTTCGACAACTTTTACATCGTTAATTCTTTTTTCAATTTCTTTTATCTGCTCCTCTTCATTCTCTTTAAAGGTTGGCCATTGGACGAAAGACTGTTCTTCGGTTTTTTTTCCATTCGCAAATGATTTTCGTGTCATGGGATCAAAGCTTGAATTCTCAGATGTAGGAGGGACTTTGGTTTTCTGAAGTGAAGGCCTCCAGACATGCAATGTATTATCATCCCCTCCACTGTATACTAGATCTGGATCTGTCGAGCTCCAAACAACTGTAAATAAACGAGAAGAATGGCCGCGATAATTCGCTAAAGGGACACCATGTTTAGCATCCCATATTTGAACTGTAGAGTCATATGAACAGCTTGCCAAATAACCCTCTCGCAATGTGGACCAAGCAATTGAATTTACTCTAGCAATATGTCCCATTAATGTTCGGATAGGTTCAACCATTATTACCGGAGAAAATTCATCATTTCTCTTGTCTTCTAAAGCAGTTCTGAAGTCAATTATTTGAATTTTTGTATCATGAGAGGTCGAAGCCAACCAAAATTCTAAATCAGAAGTTGCTTTCGTGTTATTTGAGTTAGTTCTTTCTTCATAGATTGCAAGTGGATGCCATCGAAGACATAAAATTAATTTAGAATGTATACTTTGCACAATGACGATAAGTTTCAAAATCGATTCTTTTTGACTATTCTCATATAATTCAATTGTTCCATCTTCATTTCCTACAGCAAGTAAAGTATAATCATCACGCCATGCAGCTTCAGTTCTGCCATAAGGTTTAATACTGTCTGAAATTTCACTAAAGTCGTATATTTTTGAAGTTGTTGGCACATGAATCTTAAACTTTCCACCTGAGAGTATACAATATAGAGCCATTAATGGTTCCGATTCAGAATACGGGTTGCTTGGCAAGGGACCCCAAATAAGCGTGTATATTTGTGTCTTTTGCCTGTCCCTATTTGTATGCGAATATTTCATTGATGGTTTAGACTGCCCGACATCAACCACAAATATCTGACCATCATCAGTGCCAGTTGCAAGTTGCTTGTCTTTTGTCGGATTCCAAGCAACAGTCATCAATTTTGTATTTGTTGGCAAGTTCTTCCGAATAGTGATCAGTCTATATGGATCTACTTCGCTGCTGTTTTCGTTGTTCGAGGCTATTTTCCATAGTTTGAGACCTTCTCCACTCGCAATCGCGAGGGTTGATGGATCGAATTGATTGAATGCGAAATCGTGAATTTGATGGCTGAATGTTGGATAAACTGATCGTGCTTTCTTTTCTTTCAAGTCCCATAAAATTGCCTGCCGATCTAAACTGATTGAAATTGCTAATTGAGGGGAATCATAAAAGTCTATGTAGTTTCTAGATTTTGTGCCATAATCATATGGACCAGCAACTGCGATATTGAATACTACATTGTTATGAAAATGATTTTTTTGACGATCAAATTCCACAACTTTTGGGCGCTTTATAGCTGATGATGGCGGATACTTTGGCACATACATACACAACATTTCTCCATTTGAAGTGGTAAATAAAAGTTGGAAGTTTTTCAGATCAAGATCTGCGCCATCATCATCATGGTTGCTTCGCGGCCTATCATTGTAATGTGAGACTTGGCATGTAGCACATGCAGGAGGAACAAAAGCAAGTGAAAAATAATTTCTATCTTTCGAATGTGTTACTTTTTTGCAGTCATTACTATAGTCTATCAGCATTTTAGTGTTGTATAAATCATAAACAGAAAGACATCCGTCTCTTGACATAGAGGCAAGTAAACCTTTTTGATAGCCTCCCAATTCAAATGGGAACGCCAACGAACAAATATCAGCATAATGGTGACCACTAAATTGAAGCAAAATACCACCGTCTCTGCATGAGTTGTTGTTGAGGAAAACAACGACCACTTCCCCTCCTTCATAACCAACAGCTAATAAAAAAGGATCCACTTTTGAAATGACCATTGCAGTGATGCCTCTACGCGAATGATGGTTATTATCGCCAATCACTACGTGTTCGATGACACCTGTTCTGATATTCCAGTGAACAACGAGCGCATCGATCGCATAGAAAACATTTTCGTGATCCTTCCATTCGGAACATGTAATCTTTCGTGAACGCAGTATTTTTTCTTCAGTTAAGTGTTCAACGGTTTCCTTTGTGAAAGCCGCTCTTTCGAAGTCGTAAATGATGGGCGATCCAAGATCAGAACCAATAAATACTTTCGGAGAGTGATGGTCACGAGCGAACGAAACCGTAGTAACCTTTTCGTTTTGATTAGAGTACACTTTGATGGCATCGAGAAAACGAATGAATGAGCCTTGGATTTGAGTCAAAATGACCGAATTCTTGGCGCCATACGCCCAGAAGCAAATCGGAGGCTTTTTGAAGTAACCGCTTTCGAACGAAAGTTTACGCGTCGAGTTCTGTTTGAAATAAACGCTTGACGTCCACACGTCGCTGCATTTCGGATTAAACCAATTGAAGAATGGACCGATCGACAGTTCGCTGTTCATTGCTCGTGTGAATTGAACAGAGCAAAGTTCACTTTCGCTGAGTTCGCTTTTAACGAATTCGAAATACGAACGCTATTCGTTTGCACGCGCTACAATCAGATTGTTCGCTTCTGCGCGTGCGTGGCCTCGGGCCGCCATCTGAGGACAGCGACGAGAGCTTTCGATATAAACTTTGAGAAATGAATTCTAATTTCAATTTGTTTTAATTTTGAATTAAAACGAAATCGAAGCATTAGATTTTGTTTCGCACACTTAATCGCGAAACAATTGTTCGACACTCGTTGTTCGCTCTTCAAATGCATGAGACGCATTTCAAATGAAGGGCTGTGCATTCGAAACCATAGCGACGCTGTGTTTTGTATCGTTTGTTTCGCAAAACGCGAAACGAAAAGTTTGATTATCGCTAAACGCATCGAAAACAAACCGAAACAATGTTCAAAAATACGTTTCAAAGCGGATTCCTCTCGATTCTGTATTCGATCGGTTCGAATCCGTTACAAATATGGGATAAAAAAGTGAAGAATGGTTCGATAAAACGAATCACGGACGCGGACATTCAATCGTTAATCATTGAGATTTCTGGTGTTAACATATCGACAACATTCATTACTTGTCCGTCAACGCCGCGATTATCGCTTGGAATCAAATTGCCGTATTTGGTTATTATTGTGAAAAACATGAAAAAGTTCTTTAGCTTTGAGGTGGAAGTGATGGACGACAAACAGGTTAAACGCCGTTTTCGGGCGTCAAACTTTCAAACCGTCACCCGTGTGCGTGACTTCATTTGTACGATGCCATTACGATTGGACGAGGGATGGAATCAAATTGGCTTTAATTTGGCTGATTTCACGAAACGCGCATATGGCACCAATTATGTGGAGACAGTTCGAGTAACGGTTAATGCCAACTGTCGACTTCGGCGTATCTATTTTGCCGACCGATTATATTCTGAAGACGAATTGCCACCAGAATTTAAACTTTACTTACCGATCAATGCAAAAACATAATTAAAGTACTAAATGTTGTATTCTTAAAGCTCCTTCACTAAGCTCGTTTCATTTCATTTCTCTTAGGTATCATAATTGCATTATTAATATCTTCTTTTAATTTTGCAAAGTTACCTTTCCCTGCCTGCTTTAATGTATTGCACATTTTTTTCAATAAATGCAAAACAACAGTTTCTTATTTTCATTTGTCTGAAAAGTTTTTGTTTTCTAATTAATACAACACGATCATATTAAAAGTATTTACTGTACTTATACAGGGTGTAACTTTCGAGATGTCCACTATATTTTCTTTAATAACTTCTCAACGATTCAATCGAAACGATTGAAAATTAACATGATTGTTTAGTAATATTGGTCAAACAAAATTAATCATAAAAGAGAAAAATCGATTCCCATGGTCAAAAATGTCGACATTTTTCGCAAAAATGCCGTTTTAATCTTAAAAACGAATGTTTTTTGTTGCTCATTTTTCCATCGACATTAGTCGGCTTTAATATTTATTATCGTTGAGGCATTTACCTGTTATGAAAACCACATAAAAACCTGGTGTGAAGTTTCCCAGGGAAAATAAACAGTAAGTAGGTCCATTTCAATAGGAAATGATCGGCATTTGGTGTGCCTTTTAGTTTTAAAAGTTAATTAGTCTTACTTTCTTTACGGACAATGAAACCTCATTTGTCTATTTATGCATTTAAAAACATATTTTCCTAAAAAATCTGCGGCATTGACCGAAATATTTAATTTTTTTTTCTATTGGTTTAGGTTCCTACACATGTGTAAAAACAAAAAAGTTAATTTTTGAATAAAGAATATACCGAAATGATAATCGGAAAAGGATTTATATTAATTTGACAGTCCGGAGTGCGGATTTGATCTTATCAAGCTTTCTTGGGCCTGATTTTAGGGCAACCCGGAGTTATCTCACTCATGTGGCAAGTCTTGGACAAAGCCATTTTCTTGCAATTTTTTCAGCAATTTTGAAACAGAACTTTTGTTTGCATGTATACCTTCTATTACTTTGTCTAAATTCAATAATTGTTTTTGTAAAGCTTTTCATTCAATGCATTTATTCATCAAAAACACGGTTGAAAACGGCATGTTTGTAAAAAACTTTGAAATGCATCAACCGATTTGTTTGTTTTATGTGTCGTTCTGGGTTGCGAATGTTCTCGCACAACTATGTGAAAGATTTTTTGGTTTGACCGGTAAAAAGTTATTCGACCTTATTTGTGTTGCGGTTTAATTCACACACCCTGTATATTAAATGTTATAATTAGATTAAACTTTTTTCAGTTAATGAGTAATTTAATGACAAAAATATGTTATAAAAAAGGGTTTATGCGAAAAGGCGGATAAAAACTTGTAATAAGAAGACAATTCAAAGTGCAAATGCTTTGAATTTGATCATTCAAAATTATGTTATTGTTAAGATCCTTAACTATAAAATGTGGGCAGTGAGCCTTGAACTTATAAATAAATTTTATAAGCTATGCTATTAAAATATTTTATTAAGTAGAACACCTATTCACGACGATTTAAACCCTAATATAATATAGATTAAGGAAAAATTTTTGTTCCGGTGATAATTGGTGGAGAGATGCTAGATAAAGGTGAGTCTCTCAATTTTGAAGTAAAACTTTATAAAGAAATGCCATTAATAGCGATAAATGCCAGCAAAACAATTAGTTTCCGATCTTACCTTCGAGATAACCTTACAGAGATTTTAAATAAAAAGGCTTGAAGATTGCAGAGAACTTTTGTTTAATAAAAAAGAGGACATTTTAATGACTTTTTGTAAACCTCTACAAATAATGCTAAAATCATCTCAATTTTATTTGCACACGTCAATTGCACATTTGTTAAGTAAAGATTGAAAAATAATAAGACGAAATAGAGTAAAAGCGAGTAAACTATGAATTTTTTTAGTATTAGGAAAAGGTACATTTCTGTTTGCAATGACATACAAACGTTTGCAACCGCTTTGAATCATGAATAAGAAAGCGAGAAAAGCTGTGATCTCAAACTTACCAATAACCGTGCGGATAGCGAGCAACCAACATGCAAATCAGCACTCTCTTTTACGAGACAATAATGAATCTGTTGAATCAATACATCGGTTCACATTACTCCATCTCCCATCACTCGATGCAAAATTAATTTTGCAGTCATTATTTTTCACTAAGCTCTCTCTTGTTTGCTTTCGATACTTTTCAAAAATTAATTTAATACAAAGTGTATTTTATAAAACTGTATCAATGCGAATCGAACAGCATGTAAAGTTTTGTGGTTTTATAAAATGCACCCTTTATTGCACACTTGTTTTTCACATCTAACTAACACAAAAGCACCATAGCTCATTTCTAATTAAATCGTAACATGAAAAATCAAATAAATTTCTTTCACTCAACAAAACAAAATTACTTTTTAATATGAAAACCCTGAAACCTATTTATTTGACCACAAATAATAATTGTGCTGAATTTTATTTTTTTAAAGCGTTTAAATTTTCTCGCAAACCCTGATCGGAATTGATTAGTTTATAAGTGATAATATATTAAATGATTGATTCAGGAGTAGCATTTTTCAGAAACTGTATCTCCACGTTCATTACTCAACAACTTATGTTTTATCTAATATTCATTTTAAGTTTGAAAGCCGATATTTGAATCAAATTAATGCTTATGTTCAAAATTCAACAATGAAATTGCACGTTCTCACTTAAGCAAAAACCTATGAAAGTCTCATTTTACTTTTTTGCACCCTTTTTGTATGAAAACTTTTTTAATTCATGATATTTATTATGAAAATAAATAAAAGCACTTGTTCTTAAATTTTGCAAAGGAATCAGTCGAATATACTTAAGCGGTCAAAAGCTATTCCATATTGAAAAAAGGGCAACTTTCTTTCTGAATAAGTAGTACCTTTTTAAAAATCGAAATAATTTATAAAAAATTCAAGCCAACAATTCAAAATTTTTCCAAAAATAAGAGATAAAAATTCAAAATCACGTAATTTCACAAGTACACAGGCTTAATTGACACTAAATTATGAAACATTGAAACGATTTATTTTGTGAAAACCAGAGTGTTAATATTTATAGGAGAATCAAAATTAAATAGTTTTGTAATGCAACTAACGAAGTTAAGCGTAAATTATTCCAAAAATCTTTTAAAATCATTTTATTATCTCTATTATTCTATTAGCCACTCACACACAAATATGTTAATTAGGCAAGAGAAATGAGATTATGATCAGAATTTTTTGCTATAGAAAAATCTAACAAACTTTTAAAGTGTGACTCTGCTTGAAAGTCATAAGAATTTCGGTAAGATTGTAACGCTTCGATTTTGTTGGTAAAACTAGACTTTATCACTCACAAAATTTCACACAGAAATCATGCGGACACAAAAAATTTAAAACAAACAAAATTATAAAACAAGTTTAACAATATGCGATGAGAATACTTGTGCGGGTATAGTTGAGAAACGGTTATGTAAAGTACGCGATTTATTCCGAGCTTATCTAGAGTGAACCGTCGAGTAAAGTTGCAAACACTAGAGTATTTGTAAAAGACGCAAATATGTGATTTGCACAGTGTTTTTGTGCACTAGTTTTACTTTCGCATCGCTTAGAGCCGAATCAGTCATACTTTGCTATGACTGCCAAGATTCAAGTACGAAGATTTACGCTTAACTCTTCGTAAGATGGCTTACTGATACTAGCTGCGTTGCGGCGAACTTGCACACCGCTTAAGATACAGTGAGAGACAGAATATTTTGCATCTAATCTTGCAATCGACACTGATATCGCACATTTTAAATGCAAAATTCAGATTAGAGCTAAGGGAAAATATGCAAAATTATTTACTTTTGAAATTGAATTTTCTATTCATATTTAATATGGTAGAGGACGGCCGCGAGCTTCAATAAGCATTTGACATTTGAACTTACCAAAATCACGGGCTATCTCAATCAGTTCCATTCCCATACGATAAAGCAGAACAAATTTAAACATTTTCTTTATGTCAGCAATAGGCATTTTCAAAATGCTTTGTTTGAATTGAAATGAATAGTTAAATTTCTATCTTTTCCCTTAGCTCTAATCTGAATTTTTCATTTAAAATGAGCGATATCAGTGTCGATTGCAAGATTAGATACAAAACATTCTGTCTCTGACTGTACATATCTGCTTTGAATTAACTCAAAAGTGTATTATTCGAAACGTGTTATCATCGAAAAAAAGCGATAGCAAAGAAATTGAAAGAAGCACTTTTTGAATAATTATTGAAAGAATGTTTTTCGATGCGACTTGTATTTTGATTGATGTGGCATCACAGGTTCAGAAGAGGCTGCTTTCCTGAAACCAAAAAACCAAAAGAACCAAATCATTTGTAGTTTTGCTCTAGAGGCCAGTGGTTGGTTGAGTTTGGAAGCTGCTCGGAGGGTTTCTGCGAATGAAAAAT
>NCKU01000379.1:0-44560 GCA_003675995.1 Dinothrombium tinctorium | reverse complement strand
ACGCATGCGTTGTCCGCCAGGAGTGAGAGCTTTATGTGCGGTTTAGTGTAACTTTTACAAAGAAAGCTAATAAAAACAATTCTAAAATGAAAACAATATGACAGAACAACCTTCAAACAACTCAAAAATATACATCGGATACAGATCAGAGACGATTGAAAAAAAAATTCTAAAAATCTTAACGATTTTCAGAGCATTAATTGTTCTGGCTAAATTAAATAAATAACAAAGTTAAATGTAAACCAAAGAGCGACTCACTATTAAAAAAGTGACTCATTAATCACTGTATTATGCCCCTTTTGTATATTCTAATTCAAAAAAGGTTTAAATACAAATTAAACTATTCTATTCTGCAAATAAACCAACATTTTTAACGAAACATTTTAGTTTTGATCGTTCAAATTTAAAAGAAAAAATTTTATAGGAAAATTTTTATGCTTTGCAGGAAAGAAAAGCGAAAAAAGTTGGTTAATTAATTAGAAGAGGAAAGTGGAAAACAAAGTTCTGGGTACATTTCTGTTTATGCTTCCATCGATTTCAATATTTTTTTTTTTTTTTTGCAAAATTTTCAAACTTTACCAAATTTGGTGTCGCAGCGAACCGGCATCTAGTGTTGAAGCCGCAAAGCAGCAAATCCAATGCGCGATTGACGGCTGTAAGCGTCGACGTCTTTAATTCAATTCCGTTCGTTATCAACAGAATCGTTCACATTTTCCTTCTAAGCGTTCGAATTCTCGTTTTAACGCTTGTTGCGGTCAACTGCGTCTTACGAATACAACCGTTCGCTCACTGCCTGCAAATAGCTCGTGAGTCATTGTGAGGTTTTATTTCGTGAATAAACAAGATTTTTGTACTCGATTCGACGCTCGAGCACAAGCGCTCCTCTTTTGACTTCGTTCCTCGCGTTTTTGTCTGATTCTCGAATCGAAGAGATCACTGATCGCAAAGAGATGGCAAGAGGACAACAGAAAATTCAATCGCAGCAAAAGGCATTGAAGAGGGCCCAAGATTTGAAGCGACAACAAGGGCACGACCAGAAAACAGCTGCGATGAAAGCATTAATCTACAGCTGCGTTGTTTGCAAAGTATAATTTTCTTTTTCTCTTTCTTTTTAGTCTCTTCCATTTTATTGTAAATGCGCAAAACTACGGAAATAACGGTATTACACGATAAAACTTTGCTAAACATCTTTATTAGTAACAAAGCTAACAAAAAGGTCAACGACAAGCAATTTTAAATGAAACTGGGTTATTAGGCAATGCTTTTTTAGGGCTTTATTGCGGATGCAAATTGTACTTTAAGTTCTTCACATCGAATATTTTATCTTGTCTTTACCTTTATATCAACTCTCTTTTTTCGATTGTTAACTCTGATTTTTTTTCAGAGTCAAATGCCGGATCCGAAGACATACAAGCAGCATTTTGAAAACAAACATCCGAAATCACCGCTTCCCGATGAATTAAAGGACGTTTGAATGAAATTGAAATTTCATACTTTTCAAATAATAATACCAATTTGATACTTTATACGTTTCGATTTCTAAGCAATGGCGACGAAAATCATTTAAGACTAAATTTAAAGTTTTTGAAATCGTATACAAATGGCTTATTATTAAATTTTATAAACACATTTTTCGCGATTTAAGCCTTCGTATAAAAGTAACAATGTTTCCTTTTGTAAATGAAATGTATCTAACTACAGTCAAATAATCATCTGGACTTTCATTGTTTATAATGCAGATAGAGATAATTAAAAACTACCCATTAAAGACTTCTTGCACTCTTCGCTTTCGTTTTATCAACTAATATTTTAATTAAAGCATGAGATTCAATAAGATGCAATATATTCTGAAGTCAGTTTTAAAAAATAGAGACAAAAATTTTATTTCAAATCAAAAACAATGGTGCATACAATTATTAACTCGAATTTGTTTCAGGAATGACAAGCCGTTTCATAATTATCACTGTTCGTAAATTCTTTGAATTTCGTGTCAAAAAAATCTTTGAAAACGTGAAGCGGTATTAAAGCAAAATGTTGTTTCAATTTTTCTGAAACTAGCTCAACACAAGCATTTGAAGAAACACATACATCTGAAGATCGAGTAACATCTGTCCCATCGTAAATTATACGTAAGTAACTTTCGTTTGTTGCTTGAGAATCATATGTTTCAAATATAAGCCTCGAAGCATACGATGGAATTTTACCATCAAACAGATTTAAAACAGAGAGCATCGGTATTAATGTTATATCATGGCCGGAATACAAAATAAATTTGTGTACATTAACTTTCTGCGTTAAATTATTGAAGTGAGAGATAATCTGTTGGAAGAAACCACTCATCTTCAATAGATTGAGATGCTGAAAATATTGCATGGATGCTAATTGATCATACATATGGTCTAAAGAAGCGATTAAATGGTGTAGGTCTTCAATGCTAGCGCATTGATTTGTGTCTAAGCTGCATGGGACATTTGAATCGTGACATACATAACTCATATATGCATCGAGCAGTGATTCTAAAGAAGTAAATAAAAGCGTGTCATTTGGAGCGGCGACGAATTTTCTAAGTTTTATCATTAAATCATTGGTTGGCTTATGTGATTGAATTGCATCTGAACGAAAATCGTCGATGTATTTCGCGAGTTCAAGAATTTTGTCACATGGAGCACAATATGTTTGAGTGCTGCAAAAAAGAGTGCCGACAGCTGCTTCTATTTCCGGAAAGTTTTTATAATCATAACTCGTAAATGGGTTCAAAAATCCGAAAAGAAAGGCCAAAGCACTTTGGAAAGTTCTTGAATAATGAGTTGAATAAGCTTTGATATGTTCACTCGAAACTAAATCCGTAAATAAATGCTCTCTGTAGACATCTGCCAGTTTTTTACCGAGGACTAGATGCTGTAAAGCTCCGACTTGTGTCAATTCGTCAATATGGCAGCCAACTTTAGGAAGCATACGGAAATTTGGAGGAAAGTTAATTATTTTATCCATTCGTAATTTCGAAGCTTGCAAATAGCGATGAAACAGTTGACTATAGATTTGAAAAGAGTTCTTTGTCGTTTTTACTTGAACTTTCTTCATATAAGTCTCTAAGTAAGAAAAAGCATCGCACTGCAAAGAATCTAGATTGCGAATTGGTCTCAATGGTCCCCGATCGCCGTGACGAGTAGCAATTATAAGGGAAGTTAATTTTAGCTTGTATTCCGTAAAAGCTAAACTCGGCAATAATTCTGACTTCATGTCAATACGATGTGGTTTATTGCAATAAAGAGTTACTCGGCGAGGATTTGTGTTCATATGTATCATCCATTTGCGTTGTTGCCATGCAATGTGTTTAAATAATCCGAATTTGTCATTTTCGTGTAAACCTAAATAAATATCTAAAAGGAAAATTGAGAGTGCGATTTTGGTAAATGATAAAATGGAAATTTTTTAAACAAAACTTACATATTATAATCCAGAATAAGATGGTAAGAGAAATGACGAAAGTAACTACAAATTTGTTTATCGGAAACAGTTCGCAAAGTTTAATTTTCATTGCAATTTATGCGTGGAATTTGTATTTTGAAAAAGAACCCGCACTGTTAAAAGGCAAAATGAATTAGAAAAAAAAGACGCGTAAATTATTAAATTTAAATTATGGGAAAGCACGGATAAACGCATTGTTTTAATTTCGTTTAAAAATGAATTGAATCTAATTGTGGAGAACAGATGTCAGTACAAAAGAGAAGGTAAATTAATTTAATTGAATCTACGAATGAATGGTTTATTTTGGGAGAAAGCATTAAAATCTTACAATTTGTTAGCTTTAAAGTCCCCAAAAGCGTGTTAACTTTTTTTTGCCGCCGGGTGTTATTATAAGGTATGCTTTGTTCATCTAAAAAGAAGTAAGAATTTCATCATGCTTTACATGATTTTTCTTTTATTTTAAAATGAATAGAGAAAACAGTTACAATTCACTTTTACGATATAGAGCATCGTAAATTTTCAACTTTCTTTTCGAATATCTCAATCACACGAAGTTTTCTTGTTTGTTAATCTTATACTGTAACATAACATAACATTTATTAATAAATTTATACTAAATAAAATTAATAAATAATGCATACATTTTTATTATTTATAAACTATGTTCACTTAAAAAGAAAGGATTTTCTATGCTTTGAAATTATTTTTGCTTGTTTAAAGTGAACAGACTAGTACACTGAAATAAACTCAAATAAGTAAACTTTCGCGAATATCTCTCGGCTGCCCTAAATTGTGTGATCTCTCACCAAATTATGAAAAAAATGTTTTTAAACAATTGAATTTTAAATTTTAGTTGTGGAATTTTCAAAAACTTAATATTTAGCTTTTAATTCGAAAAATAATGGAAGAAGCGTGACAATATTGAGCGATGAAAACATGCGAGAATTGTTGTATTGGAGGACAAAATAATGAATAATGCAGCAGCAAATGTGTTGTGTGTGAATTACCTTCAGTTGTTTGAACAGGTGCAAAATGTTATCATGTTTTGTCGTAAATGCTTTTGGCTTTAAAATCATTATCAAATCGATTTTAATGAGTTTAATTTTAATGTGGTATCAATTAAAAATTTGTTCATTATTTTAACATTTATGACTAAAGTGATTTTTTGCAACTTTGACGTATCAATACTTTAACCAAACAATGATTAAATGATAGTTGAATATGTTAATTACGACGCTTTCATCAAATTTATGACAATAAACAAATGCGATGTGGAAAACTAAGCTTTCGGAAAATATGCGAACACGCTTTGAAGACAAATTGTTTCAAATTTTTTGGCATTCATTCGTCAAAAAGTATTCGTCATAAAATCAAAGTACACTTTTAATAAGTAAAACATATGAAACGCAATAATGAAACTGAGCATTTCGATTTTTTAGGTTTCGAGTGCATCAGTTGCAATTTTTTTTTAAGCACATATCGCACCAAACTTAAATGAACACATACTCACGTGAATTGTATTTTCACGGCAAGAAATTAGCATTTGAGCTCATATTGAAATGTGAATAGCACAATATTCGCGTCATTGGCTTCACTTTTATCGAATTGCAGTCGGTTTCTAATGAGAAAGAAAAACTCAAAGCGACGAAACGATCAAACGAGAAACTCTCATTGGTCACTGCGCGCAATGATCGCAGGCGAAACGAGCGCCAATTTTTTTTGCTCGTTCTTTGCAAACGCGCCGTTTTCAAATTCAACGAAAATGGCGACTGCTTTCAAGTACGTTTCTCAGTTTCTCTTTTGGCTTTTGTCACTATTTTGCTGAACGCTGCCTCAAAACCATCGTTTTCTCTTTTATTCTTTGCTTTTCGTTCACTGTTTGCGGAAAATGAGTGAAGACAACAAAGCGAAAGGTTTGCGATCGGTGAAAAAATTGAATTCATTTCATTAATCGCATTTCGTTATTTTCAACAGTCGTTCTCAAGTTGGCGAATGATTTGATAGTGAAATGTAATATTTTGATGCCTCGTTTAATCAATTTAAGCGACTTGAACGCTAACATTTACTATGAATTTTTCAAAAGCATTTTCAACGTTAAATTAGAGCCGAAATCAAAATGTGCGAAACACAATCTCGAATTAGAAAAGTACAGAAATTTATTACGTGTACTCGGTGAAGACATTCTTTCGACCAGTCTTCAATACATCGATTGTCAGGCACTGTGTACAAAGCAATACAAAGCGCACAACAATTTACTAGAGATATTTGACGCATGTTACAAATACCTGCTTTCTAAACCACAGCCGATGAAAATCTATACATCAAAGTCCATTCAAACAAATATGGAACCGAAAGCATCGTCAGATGTTGCTTCGAGTCCAATTCCATCTTCTTCGACGAGTTCTTCAAGTTATGAAAAAAGCCCAACCATATCATCATTTTCAATTTGTGGCTGTCCAGATGTCATCCAATCCACACCAGAATCTTGCGAATGCCATAATGGATTGCAGAAACCCAAATTAACTTCGCTTGAAAGTGCGAAACAAATAAATGGCAATGCCAAACTTGCCTCTGTATCGACACAGACTCCAGTCTTTGTTGACAAACCATCTGTTGAGAAGGAAAATTTGTGTACAAATTTGAAACTTTTTTATCAATCCTCAAAGGTGAAAAAAACTGATAAAAATTCAGATGATAAAGTAGGCGATGTCGACGAAAAGTTGTTAAGAAAATTGGAAAGATTAACATTAGATAATTTTGCTCTTGACATTGGAACTCGTCTTCACGAAGCGTTAAGATTAAAGCAAAAAACAAGGCAAATCATGCAGCAAATAGAATCACTCGATAAAATGCAAAATGCCACATCCACTGGTGTTCGAAGTCAAAGAAAACGTGGTCCGAGTGCAAAGCAACGCATCGTTAAACGAATTTCACCATCGAAGCAAAAAATAAACCCAGAGACAAAATTGCAAAGTTTATATATAACTGATTTACTTCCAAAATACACTGATATTCCTCGGCATTTATTAAATGTTATGCGTAAATATGAATTACAACAGAAAAAAGCTGTTGACAATTTAAGCCAAGAAATCGTGGCAAGTGAAAGCAGAGTGACACAAGATGTAAGAGATGCAATTTCAAAACAAATGAGAAGATCGGCCATAATCAAACGTGATATGAAGCATTTTGAAAATCTGGAACATGTAAAAACAGAGGAGCTCGACAAAATATTCGAATCAGCTTTGATGAGAGAATGGAGGATAGAAAGGGCACGTATACACAAATTTGTGAATCATTATCATCAGGACGTGATATCAAAATTGAAAGCAGCCGAGGCCAAACAAGAAAAATTGTTGAAAGAAGAATTCAATCGTAGACTACGAGAACAAAAGGAGGGTTTGTTGGAATTCAAAAAGCAAATGAAAGAAAAGGAGAAAATTGAAATTAGAAAGCAACGTTTATTTCTTGATGCTTTCGAAACACTATACAATAATAATTTCGATATATTAAAAGAAAATCTCAACGAGGAACAAAGTAAATTACAAAAGCGTTTATCGCATCAAACGACTAGTTTACGCAGATTACAAACCCAAGTTAAAGAAGATTTAAATCATGAAATAAGAAATGTTTGTAAGAAATAGTTGTTGAGAATTTCATCTTAAAAAAATAGATGATTTACATGAAGGAAAGACTCGATAAAAATATCATAATCGCTTTAAAGAATTGGACTTAAGAGACAAACTTCTTAAACTATTTTAAATATGCTCTAAAAACAATTCGTCAACATTTGA
The DNA here is from genome assembly GCA_003675995.1 of Dinothrombium tinctorium. Classification (NCBI taxonomy): domain Eukaryota; kingdom Metazoa; phylum Arthropoda; class Arachnida; order Trombidiformes; family Trombidiidae; genus Dinothrombium; species Dinothrombium tinctorium. Next base: position 37,301 of record NCKU01000379.1, on the reverse strand, counting down.
ATTTTGAATAAAAATTGCAACAAAAAGACTTATAAGCCACATAAATTAAACTCTATTCACATTGTGATTGTGATTTTCGTCAACCGAATTCTGCGTTGCGAGTTCTTGCTTACGTTTCATCGCTTCATAAACAGCAATTTCTTTTCTTTCTTTTTCTTCATTACGGCGAATGTATTCCATTCTACTCTCGATTATACGTCTAACAATATCAACAGTAGTAAGTGTGTTGCCACTGTCAACGATTCTGAACTTTCCCCTTTTCTTGGGCTCCTGAAACAGATATTAAGTTGATGAGTATAGAAATATAAAGATTACGCGCAATGCAAAACCATCATATAAACAGAGTAATCAATCAATGCAAAATCACTTGGAGACTCATAAAATGCAAACAAAAACAATATTTACCAAGTATGGATCACTATCATTCTCATCGGGACGAAGAAGTGTGCATCCATGACAGACTAAATCAACTTTGAAATGATCCATTAAATCAGCAGTTACCGAATATGGTGCGCCAATGACAACTTCATTCACGTACTGTTTAAGAGATTATCATTAAAACAATTACATGTGCAAAAAGAAGTTTGTACCTTGCACGCGAGCACAGATAACACTCGTTCGTGCAAATTCATGATTGGATAATTCCCACCACGATATCTGTTCACGACTTGATCACTGTGCAAGCCGACAATTATGTAATCGCCCAATTCTTTAACTTTTTGCAAGAAATCAACATGTCCGACATGAAACAAATCAAATGCACCCGAAACATAGATAATTTTATCGCCTTGCTTTGGTTCTTTGCCCTCAGCGAATTGAATTATTTTTCGCGTTGTTGGTAAAAATTGCGAGATACCAGTCCATGGTGAGTGCGTCGAATGATCTTTGCTGATATCACGCGATACCTGATCACTGTGAGTTGAAGACTGCATATCGTCCTGAGTATGATGCTGTTTAGTTAGAAGTAACATACGACCGACGAGATCAGTCGAAGATATGCCGGCTGTGCGTTGGCACTCGCGATAACGACCGGATTGCTTCACGAAACGATATGTGTCCAAACCGTTCTCGTCGAGCGTGATGTCGTCGCCGTGTACACAGAAATCGCAATCGTATTTGTCGAGAGTTTCAACGGTAGTGATGTATGGCGCGCCTTCGATCACTTCATCGACCCATTTGATCGCGCGAACCATTTTATAGCGCTCCTGTTCGTTGAACACCGGGGGTCCTTTGTGTCTAGTGATCTCTTCGTCTGTGTGCACGCCGACGACCAGATAGTCGCCCATTGCTTTCGCCTGTCGCAGTTGGTTCGCGTGTCCGAAGTGAACCATATCATAACAGCCGTCGCACCAAACGCGCACTTCTTTCTTCGTTCGCTTCACGTATCCGTTAACAGACGACATATTCTCCCAATTCGCGAATTCACTTTTCCGCTTTCTTTTTGATTCTTTGATTGCAAACGACGCGTCACTCACCGCTCGACCACAGTTCGATCACTGCTCGCGACGGATTCAATTTGCTTTGCTTTCGACAATTGCAACGCACGCCTTTTTCGTATCGAACGGCAGACGCGTGCGCTCAGCGCGCGTTCTGTCATTGATTTTCATTCGTTCAGCGTTCGATCGAAAGCGTTGATTTGTTCTATTTTCAGAACATTTCACGATTTGTTTGCATCATTCGCACTTCGAGGGTCGAATGCTACCGTAGCAGATTCTAATCTAACCATTGGCGAATGGCAAACTTACTTTGCTCACGAATCCGCTCTTCATCATTCAAGTGATGAAGTTCATATATCACGCTTAAATCGCGTGACTTTCTTTCTTTCTCAAATGTCATAATTTTGAAATGAGGAAAAAATGTTTAATCAGGAAAATATTGAAAATAATGAATATGCTATCCACTTAATGGAATTGTTTTTGTTTTATTAGATGGAAAAGTACAGATCAAAACTTTTTCACACTTTGCTTCCGCTTAACTCTTGTTGACTATAGTGAAAACAAATTTATTAGATAGCATTGAACAAATCACCTTGTTTAAAATATTTCGGAATTAATAGAAAAAGGAAAGATTTATGTATGAAATACGTAGTAAACTCGTAAATGCTCACAGGAATGTGCGTACATTTTAACGCTTCTTTCGTCAAATCAAACGGTGATTGCAAAGTTAGTCACGATTTCATATCATATTTGCATTAGATCATAAATTCTAAAATTGAAGAATTAAAATCATTTTTACAATGTTGCTTATTTTTTCTCAAAGCTGTAGATTAAATTCTAAATTAAACTTAAAAAAACAAATCAGAAAAGAGAAAGGAATGAAATTTGTTTCATAAATGTTTCACACGAACTCTTTAATGAACGTAATTTATTTGAAAAGATTAAGCACAGTTACCGACTTTTTGGTAGAATTTCTGGCTCACAATCAAAAGTTGAGTAAAACAGCGCTTTGAAAAGTAGCAGAGCATAAGTTAGTTTTCATATTCGTGTAAAAGTGATTTGTTTTCGTTTCGCTCGCTTTCTAAAATGAGATTAGTGAAAGTGAGTTCATTAAGTGATATAAGCTGCATATTTTTAATTAAAAATAATTATTTTGAACATTTAAGTATCAAAAAACTAATTGATAAATTTGATTATTTGAAGATAAAGAATTTATATTTTCTAAGAATGTCAATGAAACTTTTTAGATTACTCTATCTCGAATGTATCTATCGACAAGGAGCCTCATTGGGTAAAAAATTCATCCATTATAGGGAGATAATATTTTTGCTTGTTCAGAAGGCAAAATGTTTTAAAACGCTTAAACCAGCTTAAAATAGTTTATCACAGTTTGTTTTAACTTTTAATCATAAATAACCGTTTTATCGAAATTTTCGTCTTATTTTTCACTTTTTATTAAAGTTATTCTTCAAGCACTTCAACTGCATCTTGCCACTTCGGTGATAATTTTTTTTTTTTTTGCACATCATCCTATTCATCTTCTGATGATCATAAGGAAGTCTATACTCATAATTAACTACGGTTTCATAATTGAATTAACATTTTCAAACAACAAATGATCCGTTGACTAACTCATATCTAATAATGAGTCTACAACCTTATTTTGATTTCCTTCGTCACCAAATTCTTCATATATAGACTCTTAACTTGGCATCTTCACTTAGTGAATGCTCACAAATCTAAACTCGTCAGATTTATGATTGCTTCAATACAAAAATAGACCTTGTTTCGTGAAAATGAAACTTATAAGATCTATTTATATATCAATTAAGTATCTTGTTTTGATTATCAACACAAACAAAGGATGGAGCACTAGTTACCATATTACCTCTCAAATATGGCATGTCGTACTCCTTGAAATAAGGCGGCATGCCGATCAATTCGATCAATTCATAGTTCAGTTTTTAAAGGCATGCCGGTATAAAGTGAAAAAGGTGACATGCAAAGAGAATAGACAGGACACACCGGCATGGCATATAATGTGAGGGAATAAGGTCAATAATGTCATTTTTCGATTTATTTTATTTGATTTATTTAAGCTCATAGGTATATATGTGTTGCTGTATAAACAGATAATAAATTTGTGGTGGTTTAACTGATAAAATTTAAGTTTTAAAATAAAATTTCTAAGTTTGTTTGTTTTTTTAGATATTTTTCTTCGAGCATTTTAAAAATCGAATTATATTTCGTTTAAAATTTTTATACAATGTATAAACTGATGCTACTTGTACTAACAACACCTTCAACTTGCTTCACCCTCTTGAAAACATTCATAATACTTTTGAAATGTTAGTAATGTTTTTTAGGAGGTATCAATAGGATAGAAGACACTGAGACTTTCAATTTATCTCTAATGTACTATGAAAAGAAGACTAAAAAGTGTATTTATTGAGGCTTTATAAGTTGACTGAAGTTCATGTTCGTCATTAATCTTTTTAACACTGAAATTACTCATGTTATCTTCAAACTAGTTTTTTATGAAATCGTTCATAAGTTATGCTACCGCAAACAAATATTTACATTGCCTAGAAATATTGCTTCCTTCAAGCTCCATACACAGCAGCGAGCAAACATTTTTAATTAAATAACTTTCATACCGCATATTTTAACTTTCAAAACAGAATAAGTTGAAAATTTTTTATTCATTTTGTTAAATATTCTCTATTTTGTAACTGGTTCAATTCACTCTACTTTATGTAAATATTTATTATCGTCGAATAATTATTTTGAAAATTGGAATTGATTGTTTTGATTCTGAAGTTTTTTTATTTTCCAGCAAAACGCTTCAATGAATGTGGACATAATGGAGATTGTGTTTAACTTTGTAACCATGATCAGTGGTCTTTCACGATTGAAAATTGCTTCGAACACTGCGGGACAAAATTGAAATTCTTACCCACATACTCAAAATAAACCAGTTTTGAATAAGTAAAGATAAGAAACTTCTTGGTTGGCTCTCAATGTTTGATTGATAAGACTGAAATTGTTTTGGTTTATCGAGTATGCAAACTTGTTCGAGTCAACAAATGATAAAATTTATAAAACAAAGGAATATATTTTGGTCACCTTTAGTGTTTAATGGGTCATTATTGTGGCAATTTTTTGACGTTTACATACTTTAAATTTTCATCTTCCAAAATGGCTCAAAGCTCGGCTAAAAGTAGAGAATCTAATTATCAAGAGATTAGCATTAAAAATCAAAATGGTGGAAGTGTATTTAACAAAAAACTCGTTATTTTCTTACTCGCGTATGGAAACTTTTGGGTCTCGGCATGTGTTGCGCTGCTTGCTCCATTTTTCCCTGAAAAAGCGGAAGAAAGAGGAGTTTCATCATCGATCTATGGACTTATATTTGGAGTTTATGAATTGTGCATTCTAATTTTTTCTCCATTGTTTGGGAAATTAGTAAAGTAAACTTCTGCTTATTTCATTATCTTAATCGCTCCATTTCTTTCAGATCGGAAGTATTTCTCCAAAATTTATGATCAATAGCGGATTATTTGTGACTGGCTCAAGTACGATTCTTTTCGGGTTCGTTTCTGCATTCAAGAGATTCGATAAACTAAATGATGCTTGTTTAAAATTCTAAAGCGTTCTAGGAAAAGTAATCGATCGAAAAAGCTTTATTACGCTCGCATTCACCATTCGAATTATCGAAGGAATGGGCGCTGCTGCATTTTTGACTGCTTGCTACACAGAAGCAGCTGCTCAACTTCCTGAAAAAGTTGGCGTCAATTTTGTAAGTGATTTTAAATGTTCGCATTCTATCGCTGAAGGTAGATCTGGTTTATTTTTCAATATTTCCATAGCCCGACTGTTTTTGTTTGTTTTTGAAATTCAAAATTTCCCAGTGGCATTTCTATTTTTTTATCATTCTCAATGACTCTCTACAGCATACGACAAAAAATATTTCACTGGTCATTTGTGATTCGTTTACTTAAGGGGACGCAATAGAAAGAAAACAAATTCTTTCCCTTAACTTGAGAAACTGTTTTGAAGTCTCCTGTATTTAGGATCTTTTATTTTTACCTTCTATTAAGACGTTGCTCATCACTAAATTTTTCACTTTTCACCCTTGCAGGCTATTTTAGAATCATCATTTGGACTTGGTTTAATGATAGGTCCAACAGTTGGCGGTTTTCTATATGCATTAGGAGACTATCCCTGTCCATTCATTGTTTTGGGACTCTTTCAGCTTCTCGGAAGTCTAACAGGTCTTTTTATTTTTAAAGATTCAAGTAAGACTTGAATTTCGTGGCTGATATTTAAAAAAAGCTTTTATGATTTCAGCTCCGATTTCACAAGAAAAATCAGGAAATTTTCTGCTTTTTTTACGAGACATCAGCGTTATTTTGAATTTCTTAGTGATCATTGTAACAACAAATTTTGTGGCTTTTAATTCTGCCACATTAGAGCCTCATTTACGTCAATTTGTTCAAAATCCAATACTAATTGGTCTAGTGTTCATCATTTTTGGAGCCATTCATTCGATTTCAACTCCATTATGGGGTAAACTCATCGATAGAGGGGTAAGCAGATTTCGCATTTGAAAAGCTGAAGATGATTGATTACAGTACGATACTAAAATTTTATGTATCAATGGATGTTTGCTTTCGTGCATCTTTTTCACATTCGTTGGACCATTTCCAAATTTGTTTGAAACGTATGTATGATTGGTAACTCTAAAGCAATTAACACGATTGATAAATAGAAAACTGTATACGACTTTGATATCGTTGGTTTTTCTTGCATTTGGTGCTTCCGCAAAACTCGTCAGCGCATTTGTTGACATTTTGCACGATGCGACAGAGAGAAGAAAGTTTCCTAAAGTAACAGCTACTTATGGCATGTGTTCAGCGGCATTTTTCACGTGTTGTTCTGTTGGGTAAGTTTCACGTTATGAAATTTTTGTTCACATTGATTCGAACGACAGAGCATTTGTTGGACCGTCTATCGGAGGTGTTCTCGTCGATGAGTTCGGATATCGAATGTCAACTGTTTTTTTATTTGTTGCCGAAGTAATTTTGGTAATTTTAAATTTTTCTTTGCGCGAACTTAACTCCTTTCTTTAAGCTCATTGCATTATTGGCGTACAAAATACGAATCATTTTTCACAAGAGAAGATTAAGCGAAGAAAGCGAAACTCGAGTGCTGATTGAGCAAAGGGACAGCAGCTCACATATATACCTTTCGTTGAGCGGCCAAAATTTAAAATGAAATTTTAATTTGTCATATTTTTACACATTTTTAAGAGCTTAAATATTCAATTGATTATTGTTATAAGGCAGGAATCAAAGCTTATAACGACTTTTACAATTTTTACAAATACAAAAATTAAACAATGCAAAGTTTTTACAAGACTTAAGATGAAATAGACAAAATTTGGATTAAAAACATTTGCTTATTTAATCGAATGCGTGCATTTCATCGTTCGTTGTAAGGAAGAAAACAAATTTTGATCGAATGATTATTGGATGTGCTAATGTGACAAATTCTTCAGTGTTCGAAACAGCTTAACACTTGAGGGAATCGACATAATGACGAACAAAAACATCATTGCTGTGCTCGAATATTAAATATTTCTTAAAAATTTTTATACAAAATGAAAGAAGAAAGCAACAAATTTCGAAAAAAATTAAATTATTTTGATTTTTTCTGATTCTACATTAACCCCCCGATAGAGATTGTGACGCGCAATTCTTCTTCAAGTCTTACGCTGTTTCGGCCAATGATTACAAGCGCAATTATTTAGTTATAATCGTTGCAAACGTTAGCAAAGTATTTGCATTTCGTTACAGGACAGCTTTTGTTATCTATTGCCGATCAATCTAATTTAGAAAGTACAGTCGAAGACTAAAAATATGATTAATTTAAGTTCCGGAACCCCTTTCGCCATCTTTTATCGAAAATTGTAACTTAATTATTTGGCTTACGGAATCTGTGCTTAAGTCACAAAGCCGCTTCTAATCGTGTGCATTGAATTAAGCGCGTTTCGTAAAGCACGCGAAGCTTTGTATCGACGTAAACTGCGCCTTTTACGAATCGCTTAGAAATAAATGCGATTTAAGCCGATAAAAGTCAAAAAGCAAGAACAAATGGTTTTGATAAAATTGATTTTTTAAGCGATCACCTTTTATACCGACGCTGATTTACACGCCGTTCGCGTGCAGCCGCCTGGAAAACGCGATCGGACCAAAAGCGTGGCCATTGTTTTCGAAATAAGACAAAATGAAAAAGTTGCTTTTCACAAACATTGATCGAACTTTTGTTTTGCCTTTTTCATTCGAAAACGAAGCTCAATGATGAAGAGACGAGCACAGCTCAGAGGACGAAGCGATGACAAAGCGTTTGTAACTCGCTTCCAACCGTTAGTGAACGCTGCCAATTGCTGTGAAAACGCTTTGCTCGCTATCGACCAGAAATTTGCGGTTTATTCTCGCAAAGAGCGACAATTTTATTTGCGATGCTTTCACTCGCGGCAATTGAGTGAAGAATTGTTCGAATGGTCGCTTGATTTGACTGAGAACAACATGAAAAGTTTTTACGAACAAAGTGATTGGGGTTGGAATCGAAAGCAGAAGCAGCGTGAATTTAAACATCAAAACGCTCGATTCTTAATTGTATATTGCAAAGATAGCGAAGAAAATGAATTAAAAGTTGGTTTCACGCATTTTCGATTCGAATTCGATGAGGATCATCGCTTTCCCATAGTTTACTGTTATGAATTGCAAATCGATAAGCAGTTTCAACGAAACGGAATCGGAACGCATTTAATTCAAGTTTTGCATAATTTTGGTGCTCATTTTAAAATGAGAAAAATAATGTTGACTGTGTTGAAAAATAATCAAAGCGCATTAGATTTTTACTGTAAAGTGTTAGGCTTCAAAATCGATAAATCATCGCCGTCGAAGTTCGGACAGAATGCATGCTATGAAATTTTGAGCCTCAGCTTAAAGTGAGGTAAAATCTGAAAAGAAGCACAGAAGTGGGTTAATCGTAGAATGGATTTTCGGTGAATGCGAACGCAAGTGGACCCAAGCAAGTGTAACCATAGAGATATTTGTTTTTCTTCTTTCATCCCTTTATACCATTGCAATTGTTAATAATTTCTTACATTTCTCCGTTTTTTTTTATGGTTATGATTTGTATATTTAAAATGAATTACTTTATAATACACTTTTCATCCTTGTTCGCTCTCGCATTTGCCTTTCTTGGTGAAGAGCGGTCAGTGTGCGATATTGATCCGTGTAAACACGGTTTTTGCGTACCAAATCAAACCGACCCTTTGGGCTATAATTGCTTTTGCAGTAACGGTTACACTGGTTTCAACTGTCAAACTAATTACGATGAATGTCGCCTCGAGCTTTGTCGCAATAATTCAACTTGTGTCGATGGCATCGCAAGTTTTCGCTGTGTTTGTTTAGCAGGATTTACAGGTATAATCGGCGTTTTGTTTTCGTTGACTTTATCATAAAATTAACAGGCCAATATTGCGAGAATGAAATCAACGAGTGTTTATCCAACCCGTGTATTCATGGAAAATGTATCGACGCAATTGACAAATATGTATGCAAATGCGACTACGGCTATTCAGGCATCAACTGTGAAGTTGATGAAACTGTTTGCAATGAAACAATGAGCAATGAGTCCACTAGATGCTTAAATGGCGGTGTATGTATCGAAGAAGCTGGTTTTAACTTTTCATGTAAATGCCAAAACGGTTTTACGGGTAAATACTGCGAAACCGCGATCGATCAATGTGAATCTCAGCCATGTCTAAATAATGGCACTTGCAGTAGTTTTATCGGTCATTTCACATGTCATTGCCCTTTTGGTAAGCCAAAAATCCATTAAGAAAATTTTCATAGTGTTATTTGAGTATAGGCTGGACGGGAAGAACTTGCGAAACTAAATTGACATTATGTTCCGACAACATATGTCAAAATAATGGTTTGTGTTTAACAGAAATGTCAATCGAAAATGTTTCATATTCGAACAACACTTGTTTTTGTGTCCCTGGTTTTCATGGTCCGCTCTGCGAGCATCGCTTCAAAGAATGCTTTCCAAGCAACAATTGTACCAATGATGGTCGTTGCGTAGATGGTGTAGATAGTTACTCATGTTTGTGTCCAGAACGATATCGAGGCAAATTTTGCGAAATCGACTGCCAAAATTCTACATCCGAAATTTGTTCGCTCGAAACGTCTTCTGTACATCTTTTTCCATCAACTATTGTCCTTGCGTCTTCCGTTGAAAGTGAATTCTGCAGCGATTCTTACTGCCAAATAACTCCTACAACACATCTTTTATTAACACCAAGTGCGATTGATTTCACACCATCTCCGACAGCGGTGATCACTCCAGGAACAATTAGTATAGAACCTACAATCATCAGACCAGTGAGTACTCCGACAATTCCTACTACTGCCGAACCATTTCAAAAAATTTTCTCGCCAAAATTCAATGGTAAAAGTTCATCACTAGTATTCACAAGAGAAAAATATGAAGCTATTGATGAATTGTCGGTTATTTTCCGATTTAAAACAGTTCAAAATTCAGCTATTTTAATGTATACTCGAAATGAATTCAATAGAAACGATTTCATTGTTTTGTTTTTCGAGAAAAGCATTTTGAAACTCAAATTCAGCTGTAATCACGAAACCGCTACACTTGAAATTGATGATGTTAAAGTGAATGATGGTTTCATGCATCAAGTGGCAATTCATCTTCATTTAGACAAAAGCACGTCGTTGTGTAAAGCCGAACTCAAAATGAATAATAGCAAACCAATTGCTCAAAAGCACACCTACAAATCTTCAACTCTTGATTGGTGCTTTAAAAAAATACATTTCGGCATGATAGAAAAAAAGGAAACTGAAATTTCTGAGTACCAACCATTTGCCGGTTGTCTGCAAGAGATATTAATTAATGACGTTGAAAGATTTGTGAGTCGAGATAGCAAGCAAAGTGATCTTTCCGAATGTGAACCGAGCAAAGTTTGTAATCAATCTCCTTGTAAAAACGATGGCATATGCAGCAGTGACGGCAATCAATGGGACTGTTTATGTCGTTCGGGTTACAAAGGATATTTTTGTGAAAAAGCGACGTGTGAAAGGAATCCGTGCGAAAACGATGGATATTGCATTCTACGTAATAGGAGCAGTTATAAATGCATTTGTCAACGCGATTGGTTCGGCCGTAATTGTCAATTAGGTTCGTGCTTATCCTATTTGTTCAATTAAGCATTCATATCAATTGCGTGTTTTTTTGCGATTACAGCATTGAATGTATCCGCGGCTTCTTTCGGCGCAAATAATCGCACCTCATACATAAAGTACTCGCTTACGAAATATGAAACTCGAGAACATCTCGAATTGAGATTAAGATTGATCACAACCAACATACGTCAGTATAATGCGCTTATTGCATTTATGGGTCATGAAAATAATCATTATTCGATCGAGTATGGCGGAGATTTTGTCAGTTTATCGCTACACAAAGGATATCTCATTTATCGAATTAATTTGGGTTACGGTAATTGCATAGCAGTTCACTCAACAAAAGGCTAATTAACTATGGCGAGTTTCTTTCGCAGGTACAAAAGTTTTAATTGCACCACTTAAAGAATCGAACAAAATCGAGCACGTTTACTTTGGTCATCATAAACAATTTGTCTGGCTAGTCACCAAATACGATATTAAATATGCTAGTCGCGTCCCCAGAAAATATCGCGCTTTAAATGTTTTGCCTGACTTACATATTGGTGGATACCGGAACTTCGATGAGTACTTTCAGCTCAAAGGATATCGAAGCTTTGAAGGTTAAAAACGTAAAATTTGTCGACTAAATAAAGTACACTTTCTTTTTCAGGCTGTATTTTCGATGTCGAAGCAAAATACCGTCCAAAAAGTGAATTTGAAAGATTACGTTACATTGTTGACGCTAGAAATGTAGTCGAATGTAGAGAACTGCGCCTTTGTAAACGATCTTTACGAGAATGTGAATAATTTTTCTCACATTTTGCTTTTATTTTTTCAATTTCGTTTTGTTAAAAAATAAATCGAGAATGAATATCACAGAGAAGATTGAGTTGCGTTATGTACATATATTAATCTTCTTCATCTTCTTCCTCTTCTCCCTCATCGTCATCGTCAGCGTCGTCGTCGTCAATACTCATATCGTTCTGTTCGCTATCTTTATGCTTACGCTTTTTCGATTTATCATTGGACTGCAATTTCTTCTTGGATTTTTTAACATTTTCATCGCGAAAATCCTCTACAGAGCCATCGTTGCTCCACATCATTTCGATGGTAAATTTGAAATCAGCCATTTGGATGCCGAGTAATTTCTAAGTGAAATAACAAAAGAAAAGAAGCTATCAACATTTGCGAACTGCTTTTTCGCTCTATAAATCATATTACCAATATTCGTGCTTTTTCTGATGTTAACTTCTCGCCTATTTTACAAACGGTATGATCTTTGGTCAGCATAACCAAACCTTTATTCAGTGTGGTGGCTAGACCAAGCTGGCGTAAATACGGTTCCATAGATGGTTCAAATTGCTCGATTGGGCCAGCTTCGAGAACGACTGTTTCGGTCGCGACATCGTCTGTACGAGCGTAATCAGCGCTTGAAAATAAGTTGAAATATCTGTGTGACAAAAGTAAATGTTAAAGACTAAATCGATATTTTGAGTGAAGAAGAGCAAAGTGCAGATTAAATGATTGTTGAGGAAGAATTCTTTTATTGCAACCATTTTTAAAAATAAATCGAGAATGATTTCTGAAAACAAAAATCAAATTTGCTCTCGTTTCAAGCAATTCGGGTGCCATAATTTACTAAAGATGCTTTTTTGAAAGTTATCATGCATTGCGGTCGCTGTTGCTTTTTCCTTCTTTTTTGTTAAATATTTTTCGATTTTTAGAATGCAAAACATAACACGATTGTATTAGGAAAATGAAAAGCGAAAAGTCAATTCGAAAGCATTAAACCGTCAACGATTATGTTTGGTATAATTAAGTGAAGAAAAAAATGCAGAGAATGAATGCTCAATTAAAACTTGATCACTCGTATGGTTTTTAAACAAGAATCGTTGTTGACAATAAGAACAATAGAAATATTTGCGCAGTTGGGTTATTGGTGCCAAGAAACAATTACTTTGAATTCGTTACCTTAAAGTTTTTACGAAGTTTTCAATAGAAAACTTTTGCACGTTTCAATTCAGAGAAAAATTTTTCATATATTCAAAATCGATGTTCAAAAGCGGTACAAAGTGAAAAAAGTTTCGCATAGACAATAAGCGAGTTACAGCATAAAAGGGGTTCATTGAAAGAGTTCACATAGAAAAGTGACAAAAGCTTTTAAGAATAATTAAGTTTAGTGAAATATGCGCTTAAATTTGGCAAAGAAAAAGAAGTTAGAGACGAATGAAAACATCATAAGGTGCTCAAACAACTAAACTAAATTTTCTTCAGCACTGTTTTTCTTCTTATCGCGAAAAGAAAGGCAATAAAATCGTTATCCGCTGGAAAGACGAGCAAGAGTGCGAAAGCATAAGAAATCGAGCATCGAGACGAAAGCAGGAGAGGATGGAGATAAAAAAAAGAAGAAAAATATACAAAAACAATTTTTTCTGTTTTATCCGCTAACATCAATTAAGTTTGCAGTGAGCACAAAATCGTGATACCGATAGACAGGTACATGACAGAACTGTCACTTTTTCCAGGTGCAAAACTAGCTATGAAATGAAAAAATTATGACTGCGATTGATTTTGGACTCTGATTGTGTCAAATTATAAGCTATGAAATGAATCATACAAGTTTGGCAGATAGTTTCTAATGGTGTCCGCTTATAGCCTAATTCTTATAAGATATTACTTTATTGAAATTCACTAGTATGGTGTATTAAATTGCAGACACATACTTTGTTTTAACAGACACTTTTTGAACCACTTTTTTTTGCAAGTGAACACCCAAAAAAACACTTTTCAAAAATGTTTTTTTTTTTAAACACATTACTTTGTGCGTTGCAAACAGTTCCCAAAATACAACATTTATGTTCACCTCATTTCCTGAGTTAAAATCTATTTTGTTGCTTTATGAGAAATGCGAAGAGAGATATTTTATGAAAAAAAAGAGAGAGACTCTGCTCTTTCAGAAATGAGTTTAGAGTGTGTGGAAAACACAATGCGAAAAGCAAATATTACCACACAAATTGATGTTTGATTTTGCATTGACGATAGGAAAATCGCGATAGAAGCGCTGATTTTTGGTCCATATTATGTCATAAACGAAATGTCGAATATATTTATTAAAGGAAAAAATGAAAATTGAGCTTTCAAAAAATTGAATGAGCTCAACACAAAATAAGCGCGTTTGCTTGTAAACAACCTAAAAAATTAATGGTGTGCAAAAATAAGAGGAGAATTTTGATTAGCTATTTTAACGCTTAGATAATAAGATAATGTTTACTTTTCATAGAAAATAATATCGTATTAGATTCTATTAAGCGATTGTTATATTCGATTAAAAGTTAATACTTATGAAAGCTGTTTAAGCTTGAAATGAACTGAAAACGCATTTTTTTGATATAAAAAAATAAAAATACTATCGATTAGTGAATCATGCTCTATTAAATGAATGGATGGAATAAAGGCGAACGTATCGAATTCTAACGAATTGCTTTCAATCATTCAATCATAAGAAATATTGGTTGAGAATGAAATTAAGTAAATGATTAAAAATAGACAAAAATCATTAACTTTAATTGATAAACTAAAGTAAATTTGTTTGTTAGAAAGGAAAACACACGCAAACAGACATTATCACTGTTTCATTTCTAATGTGTACCATGATTCAATGCTCGAGACAGCGACATACAGTATATGAAGGAGAAATCGCACACTGCGATCGTTTTCGGGGTGGGTTAGGATCAGAAAAAATGAAAATATGTTATGTTATATTTGATTTTTGAAATCATTTTGCTTTCTTTCTCTCACGATGTGTAAAAATTGTTGAGAAAAAATTCAGTTTATTCGAATACGACATTATTGTTTCTGTTCGTAATTGCGTCGATCCTTTCAACTGTATTGCTGTTTCGAGCATTGACTATGATCATAAAAATTCTGGTGAATAGATAGAAATTTAGAAAAGATTTAGTGAATCGTTTCTTGAAGACAAATGACAAATCAATGAATCCAATTGAATGAATGTCGCTCTATTTATAAAATGAAACAAAGTTGTAATAAGGATAAAATATGCAAGCTGTATGAGTACATAGATTAGCAATTTACAGACAAGTAACAAGTAATTAAATTGTGGAAAATTTTTGTAACAAGACTTTTTTTCAAGGTTCGTTGCGAATATAATAAAGAATGGCTTAAGAAAAATCATTTTGACATTTCATGGGCTTGCGAAATTTTCCTCTTTTATGCTCTTATAAGAATTACAGTAGACGACAAAAAATCAATTGTTTTACCACGTCACTCTGGTTTTAATCCAATTTGATCTCACGTGACGAAGAGCTCTTTTGACGTCTGCTGTAAACAGTTCATTTTCTAAACAATTTTTTATCTTTTACAATAAAAAATGAAATAAAATAAAATAAAAAATCTTAAGCTAGTTTTTGTTTTTAAATGACAATGTCGAGAGAAGTTTCATTTCATATCTAGGTATTCTTTAAACATAAAAACTTTAAAGAAGCACTCATGTCCAAAATTTTTTACTTCATTTAAAACATGCTTTACTGCAAGGCAAACGAGAAAAAGATTTCTTAAGCGCTAGTTTGGACAAATAGTCACTTGATAAAAGAATAGGTTTGCATGATACAGTAATGGTAATGGATTATGATTTTTTAATATAATCACAATTGGGAAATTATCGAAAGGTAACAACATTAGTTGGTAATGGTGGGAAATGTTAACAGACAGTTATCAAGCTGGAATGCATGGTAATAATATAAGCGAAACAATTTATTTAAAATTTAATTTAAAAAGAGCACATTAATTGTGCGAGTGAACAAAATTTGATCACCAAGCGACTGCCAGAGGGAATGGTAGGAAATGAGAATGACGTTCTAAAAATTTTGTGGTAATGGTATTGGGAGATAATGAAAAATTATGACAATAATTGGTAGTAGTAAGGCAAATCTGTTACCATGCAGAGATTTAATGTAAAGTAAGGAACTTTAAGGAATACTTTGCCAGCAGAAGGCGACAAGTGATTTTTCATTGTTCAGCAAATAGCACAACTGTATTATCTAAAGCACAAGCCCTGTATCACCTCCACATAATATCTGCTCTCTAGTAATCAAATTATTCTTTAAGCTTCCATACTTAGTCCATACTTTGTTTAAAAGCGAAAAATTTTGTTCGTAGTGAAATTTGCTTTTTATTGTTACTATTTAATAAATAACAAGATAGTTACAAAATTTTTCGCTTCAAGTCTCGCTTCAAGACAATAAAAATTTAAGTGACCTTTTAATCATTCTCTAAGTTGTTCTAAATGGACACGCTTGTAATGAAGTATTCAAAAAATTTCAAGACTTCAATTTATGAAAATGACTACCAATTGTTATGTTTTCAATTTCAAAGTATAAAGACAAAATGATACGACAAATGAAATGCAAATAATTTTTTAATGAGTTTGCATGTAATCTCTTCTATATATTGCAACTACTGTCGAATAAAAGAGACGTCAAAAAAATTGTTTACGACGATTAAATAACTTTAAAATTTTTTTATTTAAATGGGTTACTAGAACCTAAAACGCATATTACGCTTTACTTATGATGATTATACAGATTAGAGTCAAATAAAATGATTTGAATAACATATGAATTGTGATATTCTTTTCGCAGATTAAAAGTTTTGCAGTGCAACAACGAGAACGAGAGGAAAACGCAATAAATTAATGCTGAAATGCGTCGTCAAGGTGTAGCAATAACGAAAAGGTATAAATACAACGCCAAAAGCGATGTGGACAGTGATTAAAAAGTTGATGTGCTTAGCCTTTACCATGTAACAAGAAACAGTTATTTCAGATAAATTCATAATGATGAATCTTGTTCAATTTTAAATGATGAACAATTGTTATTTCTCTATTTAGATAGTTATGGGAGAGAATGCAAAAATCGGTCAAGTATATATAGTCTGTTACAGCAAAGGAGAATTCCAAGAGATAAATAGTCGATAGTACCTGAAAATTGTTACAACAAAACTCACAAAAACAAGGTCTTTGATCGATAAAATATTTCATTTTTGACAAAATACCTAAAAGAAAATATGAGCTAATACCAAATATAATGCTTAATTCAGTGATAAAAGTAGAACGATCGAAAAGATTACCAAAAAAAGCTTAATTGTGGCAAAAATTTTGGGAATAAAGAGAAATATGATTGTGCTTTCGAGGATGAAAAATTTCAGCAACTTGAAGTCACTTTTTAAAAACTTAAAATTATGCAAATTAAGCAAAATTAAAAACTATCTAAAGAAAAAATCTTGAGATAATATAGAGGAAGTTCATCGTTATAAATTTTTACCTGAAGTTTCATTTTGGAACAAGTATAATAATTTTGATACATATTGATTATTTTCACATATATTATTGCACTAACGATTTATGGATACTTAAGCAACAAATTATTATAGCAAAAAGTTGTTAAATATGCGAAATATTTCAATTTAAGAAAAGATAAAGCAATTAAAATTTTAACTTCTTGTCACTTTTATTTAAACTACGCACATTTTGTGAAGCTTAAAATTTAGTTACTCACCCGACGAATATAGAAAATTCAATTATTTTTAAAGCAACTAAAAAGATGAATGAAAAAAGTGAAACAAAATTAAACGCGAAGGCAATAAGTTAAATATTTAACGCAGAGAAGTTGTCGCTTTTTTTAATTTTTGAATTGAACTTTAAGCCTTTAAGAAAGCTCAATTTCGAAAAGATGATTCAATGCTGGCAAATGTTACGCGAAAGCAAAAAATACCGTAAAGAATACACACAAATTCTGAGCACTTACTTTAAGACCTCATCTTTGCTAGAATTTGTGAACAAAAGGCCCTTCTGACCATACAAATTTTCACTGATCAAATGTAAGTTTTGCTTGTATTCGTCTTGTGGCGCGCGTCCGAAAGCGGATATTACCACTTTATTTTTGCCAAAAAAGAATCTATAAAAAGCGAAATTATTATGAAAATAATTCTAAATAATATACTGCGAACGGAAATTAACTGTAAACTAAAAAGAAAATCGAAATCGATTCGCCTTTTTTCTCAATTTTGAACGCTCGATTGCGACATTCATGATGGCAATTGAGCCGAAACAAGGCGTTCGCTTCGAGTGCGTACCTGCTGCGCTTCCATTGTTCGCGGACGTCTTTTAATTTCGCGTTTCGCATATTTTTTACCGAAAATAGGAATAAACGCGCGTAATTGTCGACACATTGCTTCACCTCTTCGATCAGTTTGCTTTTCAATTCGACACCTTTCTTTCGTGTATTCGTCAAAGAAACTGCGAAAAGAGAGAAACGATTAAAAAAATGAGCTCGCCGTGAATACAGTACCTAAACGGTTGCGTTTCGATTTCGGCATTTTCAACGCGTTTTAACGCTGAGTCCACTTTTGAACGCCACAAACACGTGCTCACACTTTCGCGAAAGGACGCGTGCACTGCGCACGCGTCGTGCACTTTCATTGCGTTTAATTATCGATTGCATTTTTATTATTTTGTCTACAATTGATTAATGATTGAATACCGGTTTTGCATTCAATGACCGGATCAAGCATTTAGCAACTCTTCAATTTAGATCAGTTCAAAACACGTGAAAAGGCCGCAATGCAAATGAAAAAGAAACATACAAATTGCACGGAATGCGAAGCGCTTTATTTGTCGCATTGAAAAGCATATTTTGGCTGTGAATGCGATGTGCGTTCTCTGTGTCCACATTCAGTTTGAATGGAATGCGGATTCGAATTGAGACCTAAAATAATTATTTCGCTTTTATCGATTCGTAAAAAGTAAAAAATGTAGTGTCGACAGGCGAGGAATGCGCACGCGTCCAATAAACGAAGCATTGGACGGAAGCGAAGAGCGAACCTTTGAAATCCGAGCGTTTAAATCGAGAAAAGAGAGAAAAAGAGTGAGAAACGATTTTGGAGAAAACCGGTCGTTAGAACGGCGCTCGAATTGCGAGAAACCGATAAATGCGATTCGTGGCGAAGCGCGAGCGATAAGACGAGTAGTCGAAAACCGATACTTGCAACCGGTATTCGAGCGAAGCACTCGCTTCGAAACGGGTGCAAACGGCGAGAAATGAAAGGGCGTTTCGACAAAATGAACGCTGTGTATTTATATGTTGGGTTCCATTCGGTTGTCAGCGGCAACCGGTGTGACGTCAAGTGTTACATGCAGTTGAGTGGAGGCCGTGAAAAGGTTTTAACGTTCGCCTGTCTTTCGCTCACTTTTCGCTCACAATTTTCGGGTTTTTTCAAATATTTCGCTTCACTTTAATATCTCTTTTCTCTAATCGAATACAGAAGCCAAAAGCCGCTATTTATTCGAGGCATTAACAGGCCACGCTTTCGAAACCAGCGTCTCGTCGGTACGTGTTTGCTTTTGCCATTCTCTTCCATTAAACATTTCTCGATTGCCTCACGCTTCGGTAAGTGTTCGGTTTGTGTGCGCTTTCCGAGTTGCATTTCGCTCGTTTTCCGACGTCTACTTCGAACCGAATTCGATGTTCTCAATGTTTCGATCGCGTGTAATTGAAAATAAATGAGTGCAGTTTGACATGAAACTGAAGAAAGCGTGTGACTGGCAATTGAATTGAGCGCATTGTGTGCGATGAAAGCGAGTGGAGACTGAAAAGAGAAAAGCGGAGAAAAGATGGAAAAAGCGAGATTTCGATGGAAGCGATGGAAAGAAAGCAGTCGATAGTGAGCGGAGTGAAAGCATCGGTGTTTCGGTGTTTCGGTCTCATTCTACTACACAGACTCTATACGCGCCGTACTTTTCTCCTCTTCTCTCGCTTCGCTCTTTTGTCGCCATTTTGTGAATGAATTGAAAAGGGAAACACACAACTATTTTGTAATTGCAAAACAACAAATTCGCTCTTTTAAACGCTCTCTTCTCGCTGTGAACTCCTCGTTTTCGCTCTTTTACACGCATTCAACTGCGTCTCGCGTTTCTCGCCGAAATTCGCAGTTTTCTCGATTTCGAATTCTCGAGTTATTTGTAATCGCGATCACTGGAAAGAGGTGAACATTTCTTTCATTTTCCCCCTCTGTCTCTTTGCTTATCTTCGCGTCGTTTGATTAGCTTTTAATTACTGTTATTTGTTTAAAGTGCTTTTTTAACAATTTACGATCGCGAAATTCGTATTCTCATTGAATTCAATGTGCGAATTACACGCGAGCGTTGAGCAGAAAAGGGTGTCATGAAAACACGTGTCGGAAATTAGTGTTTTTCTCGAAGGAAAAGGGTCTATCATCGGAACGAGGCTCATTGTATGAAGCCTCACTGACCGCTGCATTTTCACGTGTTCGCTTCGACTATATGTGTGTGACAATTGTGTGTCGATTCATTGCTGATTGCTATTAAGTCGTTTCCTCTCACCTCCACGATTTCGCCAAACAGCGATTGATGTTCGGAGGTGAGATGAAGCCGGCTGTGAAAGAGGTAAAGGTGAGAATGTGTGAGTTTAAATGGAGCCGTGTAACGGCATATAGCAACGAAAGGACCGCCTTTTACAAAACTATGGCAGCTTAAAAAAAGTCGAAAAGACCCTTTTTCTTAATAGTTAAAAGCAATTGCCGAATGCAGCACTCGACTGCACACTCATCGTTTGCACACCTACACGTTCACAACCGAATGTGTTCTTGTTTTCAATTTTAATCGTTTAACCATTCTAACAAATTGTTTGCTCTTTATTGAACAGTTAATATAAAGCTTTGTGGACAAAAAGCAAGGAATCGCAGAAGTAATGGACAAGGAGGAATTGGTACAACGAGCAAAGCTCGCTGAACAAGCGGAAAGATACGATGATATGGCAAATGCGATGAAGCAAGTGACGGAAACCGGAGTAGAATTGAGCAATGAAGAACGTAACCTGCTGTCCGTTGCTTATAAGAACGTAGTCGGGGCTCGAAGAAGTTCGTGGAGAGTTATTTCGAGTATAGAACAAAAGACAGAGGGAAGTGAAAGAAAGCAGCAAATGGCACGAGAGTATCGCGAAAAGGTCGAAAAAGAATTGCGAGAGATTTGCTACGATGTTCTCGTACGTATATTTCGTCTCTTCCATTTTTGAACATCACTTTTTATGTGTCCGTCGCTCGTCTTATTGCACAACTCGTGCACTGCTTCCTTAACCCTCCCCTGTCGATTGGTGCCGAAATGGGTGTGGTTTAAAGCATGGCATCGATCTCAACACATAATGCGTTACGTGCCATTTATGCAATTTGTGCACTATTTCTTTATTGCAATTGCATATTTGGTGCATAATAGTAATCACTAACAGGTGATCACTCTAATAAAGCGGTATTCTGAATTGACACAAACGGTTTCGTTTTGAGATTGACAACAATAACATAATATCATTGAGATATCAACGAATCATATTCAAATAAACTAAACCGAATGAATATAAATTTCGAACTAATTGAGTTTTCTACATTTCAGGGTCTCTTAGATAAGTATTTGATCCCAAAGGCGAGTAATGCGGAGAGTAAAGTGTTTTACCTGAAGATGAAAGGAGACTATTACCGGTATTTAGCAGAGGTGGCGACCGGCGATCAAAGGAGTAGTAAGTAGCGTTCCAATTGTGTGAATAGTTTTGTTTGTTAAGGGAATGAACGAAGGCCGAATTGATGGGAACATTCTCATTTACGAGCGATTAGATGAAATTGCGAGGATGTTGAAGTAGATGAGACATTTTTTAATGCTTTCTGTGTGTACGATCAGGTGTTGTCGACGAATCCCAAAAAGCATACCAAGAAGCATTTGATATCAGTAAAAGCAAGATGCAACCTACTCATCCCATTCGATTGGGTCTCGCGCTTAATTTCTCTGTATTTTATTACGAGATCCTTAATTCACCCGATAAAGCATGTCAACTCGCCAAACAGGTAAATGACGGTGGACACATGTTATTAACTTTTGTTTTTTCTCTGTTCTTTGCCCACTTTCCCTCATTTGTTCTCCTTTATTTCAACCCGAAATTCACTTTCACTTTGGTTATGTCATTGCAAAATTGGTTTTAAATTAAGGTGTGGTCGACGAGTCTCAGGGATCATATCAGGAAGCATTTGATTTGAGCAAAAGTAAAATGCAGCCCACGCATCCCATTAGATTGGGTTTAGCACTCAATTTTTCCGTTTTTTATTACGAAATATTAAATGCTCCTGACAGGGCCTGTCATCTGGCCAAGCAGGTAAACACTATGAAAATTCTAGATTTGTAGATCTTTGACTCGACCGTTGGCCACATCTGGCAGTGGACGTGTAATTATTAGAATATTAATTAAGGATTTCTTGCTAACTATTAGGCATTCGACGATGCGATCGCCGAGTTGGACACACTTAATGAAGATTCCTATAAAGACAGTACGCTCATAATGCAGCTGCTCAGAGATAATCTAACAGTAAGCGAAATAAGTTCTTAATCGATACTAATGTTTTGAATTTAATTCAGCTCTGGACGTCAGACACGCAAGGAGATGGCGAGGAGCAACAGGAGGGTGGTGATAACTGATTTGATATGTAATGAAGCCCTCTGCATTCCCCATCTTTTGACAACAATATTAATAAAGAAGAAAATCGCATCCCTCTTTTACTTTGCCTCAGAAAATTGCTAAATTTGAAAACAATGCACACATAAAAAACACAAACGTTGTAGTTTTATTCATTAATCTAACGCGTAATTACTCCTCTCTTAAATAGTGAATATTTGAATGTCCGAAAAAAATCCGATTAAAAATTAAGTTAACCAAAAAATTGAAAAGCAAAGAAAACTTTTTTAAACAAAAAAAATTTTCGAAAACAACTTTTTCAGAAAACAAAATTTGCGTAGCATATTTCATGTTGCCTTTATTCTCTATCTTCTCTCGTGAACAATACAGTTTTTTAATTGAAGTATAAACTTTAGTGAAAAAAATTATCTTGCATTTGAATGATTGGTTGGTTAAGAAATCCCTAAAGAGTAAATCAGTTGGTTCTCTCTTCGCGCAACTTTATGGAAATGATTTTTAAAAAAAAAATTGTTAGGCGAGAAGAGGGTGAAATGAGCTTCTCTCTATGTTTGTCAAACAAATCACACGTAAACAATAAAAAATACTTACGATTGTTAATTTAAAAATCGCAAGTGACAGAAAACCAGAAAAAACCTCTTGTAATTGTAACATTTGACACGTGAAATTGTTTTTTCTTACAAATTGGGTGTTCGTGAAGTCAGATGAAGTTTGTAAAACGGAAATTTAAAAAAATTGAAAAAATGGAAACTTTTATTCGTTTCTTTCTTTAAATTCAGTAATTTGATTGTTACTAATTTAATTTAATTCTTGACTTTTTTTGGCAAAAATGCGGATTTTTTTCACGAATATTAAAAAAAACATTTTGAAAAACAAATGAGCGTTTGTTGTAATTGCGATCGACGGTAGGTGCGTTCTCGATTGGCCACCAGCAGATGTCGGCGAATCTCTTGCGAGCGAAGCGATCAGATGAATTTGTGTACCCATACGGATGAATGTTTACCCGGTGATGAGTTGAACACACCATCAACCGGATAACATTCACCAAGTTAAGCACACGCTTTCGAGTCGCTTTCTTCTCGGCTCGCGGCTTTTCGGATGTTTGTGGTGCGAATTGAAAATGCGATTAATGTGACTGCGATACTCAAGAATTTGTCTCCCGATTCGATTTTTTTTTATTGTTGAGTGACCTATTCGCTCGATTAATTGCCTGTGCAAAAGAAACATTGAGAAAGAAATATCTGCACATTCATTTAAGAAGGAAACAATGTTTTTATATCTTAATTTTGTAGCGAGCACTGCATTCTCGTTTGCGAGTGAAGAAATGATGGCGAGTAGAGAAAGAAAGACGTTCTTTTCCTTTCTGGGCGCCCTCGGGGCAAGTGTTTTCCTCGCTCGTGGCTTTCCGAAAATCACTTCTGCAATCGTTCTCATGTCTTTTTCGTCCACATTTTTCGCTCGAATAGTATTTTCGAATTAAGCTACTTTTAATTTGCTTGTGTCGAGTGTTTGTGCACTTCTCGTTTGCGACTGGTGTGAAAGTGATGCGTTCTCGCTTAGAACGCTTTCGCACATTATTCTTTGTTAATGAAAGAAAGGGTTAATGCTTTGTCCTCGAAAAGAGCGAAGAGCGAAGGGAAAGAGCGGCGATTTTCTATGCCTTTGAGCGGTGAATACATTCATAGTGAGAATATGCATTCGGTGCGCCCACCGAAAAGTAGAGCGCGAAAGGCGAGTTGCGAATACCAAAGAAAGAGCAAAGTTTGCAAAGGATTTCCAGGAATCAGACGACGAGCAGATAAGAAACTGTTTCGCCGCTTTCGCTGAACGCATTCTCGGAGGCGAAACGAGCGAACGATCGGACGGACGGAGCGACGAACGATTCACTTCGCTATGGATGAGTGTGGATCTAGTCATGAATAGTGAATTGAAACAGGACTAGAGGCACAATCATCCGCAGAGCCAAAATGAACACTACTCAGCTGCGAATCACTCGTCGGACACAGCCGCTCGAGCCATCGGCCACACAACGACCACTTGTTGCATACCAATTGCACGGCCACAGCGACATACAAATTCGACATACCATTCGAGTGACAGGCATCAATCTGTGAATACAAATTAGAGTGAAGCAGAAACAAGAATGCAAGCAGAGAGCGGAATCGGGCGACGAGTGGTGAGTGCGAGAAAGAGACAATTGGCAGAAAGGACAGCAGCGGAGTGAAAAGAGCGGAGTATCGAAGCGAAGGCTACGAGCAACGAGTGACAAACGGCAGTCGGTGGTGTCTGCGGCAAAGAGAGGAGAGCGAAGACAGGAGAGAGAGCCATTCGACGACGAGTTGCGCCCAATCCGAAGCTGAGGTATGTGAGTGTGGTGTGTGCTGTGCCTGTCGCCTGCGGGTGCATCGCGAAACAGGCTCCGGCCGCGAGCCGCCATCGAGAGAGCCACTCGTCTGCTGCGAACGCGAGAAGGAAGGCAGGCACCGGTCGCAGGAATGCGGTCGCTTTGCGGCTGCAAAGGTCGGAAAACGCCCGCGCCTCGATCGCGCACACGGCCCCTACTCGCTATCAGCTTGCTGTGCGCACGCGTGCCGCAGCCGTCCCGTTCGCGTACGGGCTTCGGACGGCAGCCGTGGTTCGGACCATCGCACCGGGAGTCGGGCGCAGCGCGGCCCTTCACTAGTCTCTTATGAAGGGTTCGCTTCAGTTGCGAACGGATGGCCTCTTTGTCTCCATCTGATTGGACGGCGCGTTCGCAGCACTCACTTTCTTGAAGAGGTGCCTTTCGACGAGAGTACAAACTGCAGTTTCGCAGTTTGGGAATTCGTCGCCTGAAAACCGGTTTCGCACACTTCGCGTCAATTCGCGTTTTTTCGTTTCGGGATAAACACAAAGCATAGGAGGGTCCATTCGAGAACTCGACCGGGCGAAGGCTCGACGGCGGGGTATTTGCCCTTCGCTTGCTTTCAAAACCATTGCGACCGTACTGCAATCAAAATGCACTGCACTCGAACACAGCGAGAAGTAGTGGAACGCCGGCATTTGCCGGCAATAATCCACCACACCGCACAGCACTCGCTTACCTGAATTCAAGCACCCGGCATCCACTTTGGACCATTGCAATGAACCACTGACCAGTCGCGAAGCGCTCGACCACTTCTTGACGATTACGAACGATGACCGACTAACGACGAACACAACCAGCACGGATAGAATGGCGCGAATGAGACACTTACTCTCGATTTTCCTCCTTTTATTGCTCTGGAGCCACGTGCTGACCAATGGTCACTTGAATTGATTGGCTTTCGATTAGAGAATTAATGAGTCAGTGATAAAACGATTCGTCGTTTCAAACGCTGTCGTCGACTCTTGTTAAATTCGAAATTCGGTTAACCCGGAATTTTAATCGGACGCACGAATAAATCGAATATTTTCTCTTCAAATGCGGATTGCGAACAAAGGGGCGATAATTACAAAGAAGGCAAACAAACTGATAAACAATTTGCAGAAAAATTCTCGAATACTTGAAATTACTTATTGAAATTCTCACACCGATTGAACGTGTGTGCAGTGTCTTATTACTGCATGTGTCCATATAGTGGTCGAAATAGCTATTGCCGCTGGTGACCGCCACAATTGGCCGGTATGCGAGCAATAGCTGAGTAAATGCAAAGGGCTACTCTCAACATCCTCTTCCCCTCTGACCTTTGCTTAAAACCCTAACCTCAATCCGCTCTATTTTTAGCCGCTAACGTATTCAATTAGATTTCGAGCGAAAAGTTTGGCCTTTCGAAACTTATTCTCTCCTCCATTTATTGGACATTTTGTATATTTTGCATTCGATGAATCCTTTTCATATTTTTTAACTACTCGCTAACTATAAATCCCCGTTTCTACGAAGTTCACAATTGTTGCGAAACGCACGCCACATTTCATCGTTTCACTGCTTATTTGAAAATATTGTTTTCTTTAATTGACAATCGCTTTTCTATTTTCCCACTATTTGCATTCAATCTTTCATTAATGATTCGTGGGAAAGCGTCTCTTCAAAACTATGATTTGCAAACAAACGCACAATATTCGACGCATAATGTTTTTAAGAAATATTGGTATGTGCGTGTGTAAATTTCAGTGTATCCGTAGCGTCGTTTAAGCAAATCGCTGCCTTTTCTCGCTTTTCGCTCTTTCTCTGCCTCTCACTTTGCGACACGAGACTAGCGATAAGAAGTGAAAGAGCTGTGGCAAGCGGCGAAACGTTGAAGAAAAGAGGAAAAACACAAACGCATGTTTGATTTGCGAATTAAGTTCTTTCGCATATCTTCTGCTCCACTCTCCTCTATCACTTTTCTCGCTCAATGTGTGAATAGTTAACGAAAAGGCCGCGCAAAGATTGTGACTAAGGACAGCGAACTCGAGCAAACTTTCTTTGCCGGGTTCCGAGAGCAGCATTCGAAAAGTTTGTTGCATTCAGCTTTCCTCTCGCTTTTCCCTCTCTCTATTATTTATTCGTTTCGCAAATTGCAAATTACATGAAATCGACGAAAGATGAAATTTTGAAGAGCTTTCTCTTTGCACGAGTTGAATGGCTAAAATTGCCGTGACCTTCAAAATTCCACCCACAACGGCATTCCCCCCCCTACCAACCACGACGTCGACCATCTCTCGCTGCTGCAGCAGCGGCAGAAGCGAGTTCTCCGCAGCGTTTGCGATTGCCGTCAGCCTCAAACACTTGCCAATGCATCGAGAGCACGGAGCGAAGCAGCGCTTTTTCGCTTTAATCGACGAAAAGAGCTTCATTTATTATTTATTAATATTACAAGTAAACGCTCAGAGGACACATGTCGCTCGCGCGTGCGGCGCAGTAATCAGTATCTTTTACTTTTCATTGATGAGAGGGGATCAAATTAAAAACACTTTTCGCTAATCGATGCTTTCGATTTCACAAAGATGTAATCAGTTACAAGAATGAAAATTAAACGCTTAATCGATGAATGACAAAAATGTTACTTCTTGTCTATCTGCGAGGGATTTTTTCAGGAGGTGGCATCAAACTGCGATCGCTATCGACAGCCTGACGCTGATCGGATGGCATATGCGAGTGATTATGAGCAGGGCGCTTCTGGTTCGGTGCTAGCCAACGATGGTGATCAATGAACTCCAATAGACGTTCTTTGGTCACAGGATTGAGAATAGAGCCCCAAACAGCAGTTGCAGTACTATAACTGTTGGGAAACGATTTATCGGTTCTTTCTCGCATGAAACGCCACTGATTCTTTTCATAATCCCACGTGCACTCAATTATTTTTTTGTCATATTGCTTCAAATCTTTAGTCACTTTAATTTGACCAAATGGAGCGTTGTGACCCCCCACATACAAGTAGCCCAAATTTTGGGCTAACATCCCTGGTCTATTTTCACGTACAATCATTAGCTTGAAATCAACAGAGTTATGCGTGTGTGGTTTCCATTTTAGCACTTCAGAACAACGGCCAGCTTTGTATGGATCCTGTGCTGGCTGAAATATCAAGCCATCGACTTCATGACCAAGATCCTTGTTGAACTTTTCTCCCAACAACGCTCTTGCTGCTGTTACATCCCAAAATTCCTTAACTCGAACACTGAAAGGGCACTTGCTACTGTCAATGCGTCCCTCTCGCTTTGCCACTTCACGAGGACCTATGATTTCTTTTTTAATACATAACATACGTCGATCGAATTCGGTGCCTCCGACATCTATGCCTTCAAACTTGATTATATCATAGACCAAATATCTTGGATATCTATCTCCATTGACTGTATCAATGATCATTTCACCATCTAACAGCGTATTTTGGATATGCTGATCGGGCGCTTTGCGTCGGGGAAACAACGTTTCCTCGGCTTTAAAAATCGCGTTGTCGCGGTCAATAAAATAAACTTCATTTTCGCCATCAATCAACATCATATAGCGTGTACCATCCGCCTTCCAGCTTACTTTGTAGGGTTTCAAACTGAGAAATTTAATATTATTACAGTCTAACGAAACTGGTTGACTACCAGGAAAGCCAGTAGTTTTCCAACCGCACATTTGCTGTACTTTTTGCTGCACTTGAGACAGTTTCGAGTGTAATGTTACGGCAGTCACACCGTTAACACCTTCCATAAATGTGGGATTAACTTTCTGAAATTCTTTTCGTCTTCTCGGATCGTTAAGATTCCATTGTCTAGGGTCTTGACCGTTATCATCCCCATTGCCCTCATCATCGTCGTCATCAAACTCATTGCACCATTCTGGCATCGCAGGTGCGGATGGTGCATCTTCAATATCTCCGTAATTGGCAAATAATTCTTGAATGTAATGATTTTTG
This sequence comes from Dinothrombium tinctorium, assembly GCA_003675995.1. Classification (NCBI taxonomy): domain Eukaryota; kingdom Metazoa; phylum Arthropoda; class Arachnida; order Trombidiformes; family Trombidiidae; genus Dinothrombium; species Dinothrombium tinctorium. The sequence goes on along the minus strand of NCKU01000379.1, from coordinate 8,715 downwards.
TAAATTCCTGGCGGTCTACTTCGCACGAATGCGTTATAAGCTGCTTCAACGCTCCAATCTTCGGCTTCGATTAAATAAGCACAAATTAAATAACCTGTGCGATTGAAGCCGTGCGTACAGTGGACACCAATCAATTCCGACGGATTCTGTGCGATGAAATTTTTGCACAGAGTTATGAACGCTTTGGTTTGTTCAGGCGTTGGAACAGCGCCGTGTCCTTTACATTGCAACTTCACGTATTTGATTCCTTTCTTTTCGATTTCTTCCTTATCATAAAATCGAGATGTGTTCGTTAAATCAATCCACAATCCGATTTTAACCTGTGGACATTGTTAAAATGAGATGTAAACAACGTAAACTTTATATTAAGAATCAAACGAATGTGTTAAAATGAATTGTAACGCACATTGTAACTGTGAAGCAGTGAGAGTAGCATTGACGGTGTGAAAGTGTACTGCAACGGAATATCATCTTTGTACTTCTCGTCTAATGGTGTTTTGAACGGAATGAAGCGATTGGCAACGATATCGCCTTTACGTGGACACCGCAACCATCGCGGAGGCACACCGCCGTTTCCACTCATCGCTCGGCACTCGCTTTCGACTAAACGCTCGCTTCGAGTGAATACTGCTCGCCGTCACTCATCGGTTCCTTTCTCCTCTTTCTTTTCGCCAAAACGAAGTCGACTAAAAGTCAGTTTCGTTCGACTTTCCCAACATTTCTGCGCGAACCATTCTTTAATTACGGCCCTTCGCTCGCTTTCGGCTCGGCGTCGTCCGCAGCACGCTGTGCTCAACGCGTGGCTTTCGTTTTCGACACTTTGCGAAAAATGAACTCCAAAACAAAACCAAATTCAGCGAAAATGCGGGCGAAACGCGACCGTCTTGCTGTTGAACTCGTGCCTGACTCGAGTTCTTTCGCCTCGAATCCGAAAGATGACCACGGTTCCGAAAACGACAGCGACGAAAATTTGAATGATTTGTTCGTTGAACACTCAAAAAAGAAGAAAAAATCGGGCGGTTTTCAGTCGATGGCTCTTTCGTATCCCGTTTTGAGAGGAATCCTAAGCAAAGGTTACAAGGTTCCGACACCCATTCAACGCAAAACCATTCCGCTAATAATGGAGGGCAAAGACGTGGTTGGAATGGCACGCACAGGCAGCGGAAAAACTGCTGCTTTCGTGATTCCGATGTTGGAGAAAGTCAAACGACAGGAAGGCAAGATTGGCATTAAGGCATTGGTCTTATCGCCCACTCGAGAATTAGCTTTACAAACTTTTCAAGTGACCAAAGAGCTCGGAAAATACACAAAGTTGAAATTTGCTGTCATTTTGGGTGGCGATGCGATGGAAACTCAATTTGCAAAGATGCACGAACATCCTGATATTATTATTGCAACTCCTGGTCGTTTACTGCATGTTTTAGTAGAAATGGATGCACGACTTCCATCAGTCGAATATGTCGTTTTCGATGAAGCTGATCGTCTTTTTGAAATGGGCTTTCAAGAGCAATTAAATGAAATCATCAATCGATTGCCCTCACAACGGCAAACACTTTTGTTTTCAGCTACATTACCTCAATTGTTAGTCGACTTTGCAAAAGCTGGTCTCCACGATCCTGAACTGATTAGACTTGATGTTGAACTGAAACTCAGTGAAAATTTAAAAACTGTCTTTATTGGCTGTAAAGCAGAAGATAAAATAGCAATATTAGTTTATTTGTTGAAACGAGTTCTGAAACCTGATGAAATGACTGTCATTTTTACAGCAACGCGTCACCACGTTGAATTTTTGAAAGATATCCTCGCTAAAGCCTGCATCGAATGTAGTTATGTCTACAGTGCTTTAGATCACGAAGCAAGACAGATAAATGTCAACCGTTTTCGCAGCAAACAAGTAAATGTAATATTAGTCACTGATGTTGCTGCGCGGGGTATTGATATACCATTGTTAGATAATGTCATCAATTTCAATTTTCCTGCTAAACCCAAACTTTTTGTTCACCGTGTTGGTCGAGTTGCCAGAGCTGGGAGAAGTGGAACTGCATATTCACTTGTTGCTTATGATGAAGCCCCATTCCTCTACGACTTGTGTCTTTTCCTTGATAGGCCTTTAAAGATTGCAAAGTTGTGTAATGGAGATGGGCTTTATGGATTTGTACCGCAGCAGATAGTCGATGAAGAGAATGATACGTTAAATCATTGGCTTGCAAATGATTTCGATCTAAAATCGATGGAAAAGGTCTGTGATAATGCATATAAGCAATATTGTAAAACACGACAGATGCCTTCAGGTGAAGCCGTTCGTAAAATGAAAGAATTAACACGTGAAAGTGTTGGTTTTCATCCTTTGTTTGAATCTGATAATAAAAATGAGAAGAAAGAACAATCAGAAAGAAATTCTTTATTGGAGTCGCTTAAGACCTATCGTCCCAATTCAACAATATTTGAAACAAATTCCGTCAAAAACAGTAATTGCTTTCAAATAATGAAGACTAAGAGAAAAGTTCACGAAAAATTTGTTCAAAAGCATAAAGAAGAGATTGAAAAGAATAAAGAAATGGGAAAAGTCAAAGTCGCATCTGATTTCAAAGACAATGAGTTCTATTTAGAATATAAATCACAAAACCATCAATCAGAAAAAGGTTTTGAACTGGACAAAAGTAAGAGTAGTTTAGACGACGCTATCTTCGACATAATGGGTGATGACACTGATCTAGTAAAGCAGCAACATAACGTTTTAAAATGGGATAGAAAGAAGAAAAGATTTTTTCGCGAAAATGATCGTGAACCTAATAAAAATAAAATTAAAACTGAAAGTGGAGCATGGATATCGGCTTCATATAAAACTGATTTGTACAAAAAGTGGAAAGAACGAAGTAAAATTGGCAATGAAGATGATGACGAGGACGCAGATGAAAATGCGGATGATAAGAAACTCATTCAGCAAAGAAACAAAGCGTTATTAAAAAATCGTAGAAATCAAAAAGGAGGTCGAAAACCGCCCCGAAAAGAACTTAAAAACAAAGAAGAGATTTTGAAGTCACGTATTATGGAAGAGAAAAAGAAAAAATTCCAAAAATGGCGAAAGAAAGAAAATTTTCAGAAAAATAATGCTTCGAAGAAAGGAAAGTCTTTGAAAAAGAGAAGAAATTAATTTTGTTGTTTTCGAATCTATATTTTGTGAGTAATGATTACTCACAGAATAATTTTATGCAAAAGGGGCTATCGGTTTTCGTTAAATGTTGAGCTTATATTTTGGTTAATATTTAATTCAAGATGTTTTTTTTCTTCAATTTAGACAAAACTTAATGTTCACAATAACTTAATGAACTCATCAAATTATTTAATTTGATTGAAGAAATCTCGAGTTATTTAAAGGAAGCCGATAGCCCCCTTTTGCATAAAAGTATTCGATTATCTCTATTTTTAAATTTAAATAAATCCCGGATACTCTCAACGAATTCCTCTGTTCGCTTTCCTGCAGCTTCGTTTTAAATATTTTTGCATCTCAATTCAGGATGTAAATAACTCACAGTTTATAAAATCGCGCAAAATGTGCAAATACCCATATGAGGTTATCGTGTCTGTAAATAAGACCGATAATTTGTTTCAAAGAATCAAGCACCAAACTTCTTGCTTCTGCGTATCTAACGACACTTTCACGACATGACCAAGTTCTTTTGAGTTTCCACTAGTTCAAATGCGAGTATTTTGCGTATTTACATAGACGGACACATCGCCTCATCCTTAAAAATTTGAGTGATTTTTTAATGATAAAACTAGAAGAGTTGAAAGCACATTTTTAAATTAATTAATCTGTTAATTTAGCCAACAATTCCGGCATTGTTCGCAAGTGACCAGAAAATCGTTTTATTATCGGCTAACAGCGCAGACGGCGAGTCAAACTCAACGATTTCTCCTTTGTCGAGAACCATCACCCGATCGTAATCTAAAATGGTGTGAATACGATGCGCAATAGTTAATATGGTGCAGTCAACGAATTTATTTTTGATCGTTCTTTGAATTAAAGAATCAGTTTCCAAATCGACAGCCGCTGTTGCTTCATCTAAAACTAAAATTTTCGTTTTTTTCAAAATTGCACGCGCCAAACAAATTAACTGTCTTTGACCAACACTAAGATTTTCACCACTTTCGGAAATTGTGTGCTGCAAACCTTTCTCCAAACCTTGTACAAATTCTTTGAGATAAGCATTGTCCAAAGCTTGCCAAATTTCCTCATCGCTGTATGATTCAAAAGGATCTAAATTAAAACGCAATGTACCAGAAAAAAGCACAGGGTCTTGAGGAATGATTGTCAGTCTTTCGCGTAAATCGTGTAAACCTAAGCGACTAATATCTTCTCCATCAATTATTATTTTGCCTTTGACTGCTTCGAGAATTCGAAAAAGTGCCAAAGTCACCGTTGATTTTCCTGCTCCCGTTCTACCAACAATTCCGATCTAAAATGAAATGAGGTTTCATTCAGAATTCATTTTACTTATATTCATTTCATTTTACTTTTTCCATCGCGTTGATTGATGCCGAGAAATTCTTTAGCACTAAATCAAGACCTTCTCGGTAACGAGTTGCATACTTATCAAATTCTATATGTCCACTTTGAGGCCACTCACGTGCCGGCCTGTGATCATTGTTGACCCACTCTGCTTCAGTCTGATTTTCACTGTATTCCGCTATTCTTTCCACCGAAACGATGTTCGTTTCAACCTGCGTTGCCTGTCTCACAATCCAATTGAGTACTTTCGTTATGCTCAATGCACAAGAAACACTGAGCCCAACCATTCCTGGCGACAGTTTGTCTTTTTCAAAAACAGCAAAAATGCCCGCGAATAAGATGAACAAGCCTCCGCAAAAGTCTAGACGAACCGCGAGCCATCGGTTTGAAGCGACAATGGTGTAGTAGAACATTTGACTGAAGTCAATTCTTGCATTAGATTCTTGTAGAAATCTTTCATTCGCATTGAACGCTCTTATCGTCGACACTCCTAACAAAGTTTGAGAGAAATGAGCGAAAATCGGCGATCGAGCGACTGATTGTAAGCGTTGCAATTGTCGTGAAGTGGCGATGAAAACTTTCTAATAATGAAAACATTGAAAAACTTTTTTTATCGAGAAAATTTACCTGAATAAAGTAGTAAACCAACGTAATCGGCAGCACAGCTACTATAAAGTAAACAGTTTGAATTGCTATTATAGCGATCGCCGTTAGGAATGAAAATATACAAATCAAGAAATCTCTAAAGAAATAATTTAACGAAGTTAATTTAGCGAGTACGCAAGTATTATTCATACTTAAATATAATCGGTAAAGTGTAATCAACGCTGTCCATATCTTTTGAAAATCGATTTATTATTCGGCCGATTGGTGTTGTGTCAAAAAATTGCATCGGTGAACGGAATATTCTATTCAGTAATCTATTGTGAATGGTTATCGCTCCTTTTATCGATCCTATCACCATGCTGATGTTCGCCAATACGCATAAAATGACTGCAGAATGAAAGTAAGAATTTAGTAGACCACTTTAAAACGTAATAATAACCTTGTACTATTCCGATTAAGCCATAAATGAATAGTCGATAGTTTCTCTGTTTAATTTCTTTTTCCTTATCACCCGTCGAAGGATCACTTGTCCAGTGCGCCAACCACACATTTCCTACGGCTATAGACACTTCAAATAACAAAGAGCCCGCAACAAGAAGCAGAAACCATAGCCAACTCATGGTTTTAAAGTATAACAAATAAATTCTTGTCCTAACTTTTCCAATTTCGGTTGTCTCCTCTTCTATTAACGTATCCTTAGGTATCGTCGAAGATTTTCTTCTCAGAGGAGAGAAACTTTCGATATTCTCATTTGATTCAATATTTTCGGATATTTTGCTTGATTCACTTTCACGGCGATCGCCTCTTGAGGAAAATTGCGAAATGAATTCTGAAAAATCTGAATCCTGTGACATTAATTCATCATAAGTTCCTTCTTCACGAATGCGACCGTTTTCTAGAACAGTAATTTTGTCCACTTTTGGCAAAACTTCAATTCGATTTGTTACTAACACTCGTGTTTTATCCTTTAGTATTCCTCTCTTTGAACTTAAAACATTTTCGAACAAATGTTTTGAAACATGAGCATCGACTGCGCTCAATGGATCGTCGAAAAAATAAAGATCAGCATCACTGTAACACGCTCTTGCTAAGCTCACTCTTTGTTTCTGACCTCCACTTAAATTGACTCCCTTTTCCCCTATCTCAGTCAGATCTCCAGCTGGAAGAACATTTAAATCTGAATTCAATGCACAAGCAGCGATAATGGCGTCGTATTTTTCTTTTACATATGGTTTACCAAACAATACATTGTCTCTTAAAGTCAAGTTTTCAATCCAAGCTTGCTGCGAAACATAAGCGATACTCAGTCTTGAGTCGATGCTGACTTTCCCACTCAATAATTTCATCTCTCCGAGCAAAGCACTAAATAAAGAACTTTTTCCAGAACCAACATTGCCAATGATCACATGTAAAGAACCTTTTGCGATATTTAAATTTATTTCTCGCAGAACTCCATTTCCGTCTCTCTCATCGTTTTCAACGTTTTCCCAGCTAAAGCTTGCATTGTCCACTTCTATTGCGCTATCCATTTGCTTTCTTTTCACATAATTTTCGATCTCATTTGCATTTAAAAATTTGTTTATTCGTTTCATGGATGCAGAAGCCTGAGAAAAAATATTGAGTGATAATTCGAGACAAATTTACTTACCAAAATCAAATACGAAATAAGATAAGGCAAATTCGTCAATGGAAATCTAATGATATCAAATAATGTCAGACAAACAAACACTTTTTCTGCTGTTAAAACATGATCCTCGCTAGTCCATAAATATACTCCGAAAGTTGCAAAAGCAACCAGAAAAGGTGAAAATGTCCATACGAACATGCCGATACAATCTAAATACTGGACATTTCTCAATTGGTGAAGTTCCTTTTTTCTGATATCTGAGATCAAATTAATAAACGATTGTTCCCATGCGTAGAATTTAATCACTTTCATTCCATTCAAGGCTTCATTAAGAGACTTTATCCTTTCATCTTTTAAAGAAAGTTGCTTATTTTGAAACTTAAGAGCGATCGCTGCAAATTTTGCAGTTAGTGGAACCAGAATAACCATAACTGCGACACCAGCGAATGTTGCAACACCCATTTCACGGTAAAGAAAGAATACTGAGAGAATTATTTGAAATGGACAGGACCAAATCAGAGTAACAAATGGCATGACATCTTTAATTCGTTGCACATCGACCGATATTAAATTTACTATTTCACCTGTTGTTGAATCTTTTTTCGCTTCACTACTGATAATTAACGATTTCTTGAACACACAAGATATCAGACAGCTTTCAATATTCATTCCGCGGACAAGAATGATGTAAAAGTACCAATTTAAGAAAAATAGCTGTATAAACGAAACAGTAAACATTGCAACAACAATAATGATTCCATGCCAAGTCGGTTCATTATCTCCTTCTCGAACAAATGCAAGCAGAATTCTGGAAATAAAAATCATAAATTAAAAAAAAATTTAAGAAAATCGTACTTGAGTAGCTGTGGATTGGCGAATTGAAGAACGTCGTAATATGATTTCAATAGAAATGCAGCTAAAAATGTGCCGCCAAATGTTTTTACCATTCCGGTAAAAATGCTTTTTTTGGGTGGTATACTTCCGTTGGTAATGGTGGACGATCGCCGATTTAAATTGTTCTCGAATTTCGGCAACAATGTTGAACACTTGTCCCGCTCACGCAAATCAAAAATATCGTCGTTTACAAGAGGCTTTCGGTAGCCAAGAAGCGTTAATTTATTGATCCACGAAAAAGTTATTCGTGATGGAAATGAGGCGAAATTTTCTGGACAAGGAGGACGTGAAATACTTTCTTCTTCTAGCTCTTCATCTTCAGCAAGCAATTCGCCACCTTGCTTTCTATCGACTTCATTGTCGGCGAAAGAACAAAGCAGTAAACAACTTGTGAGAAGCACAAAATAGATCGCGTTCAAGACATATTCAAATGTGAAAAATGAATTTGATTTGAAGAGCAACTGAATAAAAGTAGGCGACAGACAAATAAAACTTAACAAGAAAAATAGCCACAGTACACCACAAGTTCGGATTCCTCTTTTTGCGTGAAGAACTATCAAACCAGATACCAATGTCTAAATATACAAAGAAATAATCAAATTTTGAAGTTTTTGTTTGAAATCAACTTACAAATGAAATTATTTTGATTGCGTTTCCAACAAAGTAAACGTAAGGAATAAGTTTAGAGTTTACGTAATGAGAAACATAAAAATACAATTCAATTATGTTTAAAGTTAAGCAAAATAATACAAATCCTAGTCTTGATATTTTCAGTTTGGTCCATTTCGAAGAGCGACTGTTGTTTTTTAAGATGAAGAGTATTTCAAAAGGAACAGATAAGAGTAGAAAAGCAGAGGGAAGCCAAATGAGAATTGTTTGTCGCAAACATCTGCTTAATTGAGGTGATTCTGTGTTCCAGGTTGTATTATAATCCTTAAAAGATTGTTAAAAATAAATTTGGTCAAGCAAATATTTTTGTCGATGATTGTTTCGAAATTTGTAATTTTAGTAAACGATGGACTTTGTAAAAGTTTCATGTTTCCATACACTAAATCAATATCAAGTTGTGTTGCTA
>NCKU01000378.1:0-44582 GCA_003675995.1 Dinothrombium tinctorium | reverse complement strand
ATCTTACGAAGAGTTAAGCGTAAATCTTCGTACTTGAATCTTGGCAGTCATAGCAAAGTATGACTGATTCGGCTCTAAGCGATGCGAAAGTAAAACTAGTGCACAAAAACACTGTGCAAATCACATATTTGCGTCTTTTACAAATACTCTAGTGTTTGCAACTTTACTCGACGGTTCACTCTAGATAAGCTCGGAATAAATCGCGTACTTTACATAACCGTTTCTCAACTATACCCGCACAAGTATTCTCATCGCATATTGTTAAACTTGTTTTATAATTTTGTTTGTTTTAAATTTTTTGTGTCCGCATGATTTCTGTGTGAAATTTTGTGAGTGATAAAGTCTAGTTTTACCAACAAAATCGAAGCGTTACAATCTTACCGAAATTCTTATGACTTTCAAGCAGAGTCACACTTTAAAAGTTTGTTAGATTTTTCTATAGCAAAAAATTCTGATCATAATCTCATTTCTCTTGCCTAATTAACATATTTGTGTGTGAGTGGCTAATAGAATAATAGAGATAATAAAATGATTTTAAAAGATTTTTGGAATAATTTACGCTTAACTTCGTTAGTTGCATTACAAAACTATTTAATTTTGATTCTCCTATAAATATTAACACTCTGGTTTTCACAAAATAAATCGTTTCAATGTTTCATAATTTAGTGTCAATTAAGCCTGTGTACTTGTGAAATTACGTGATTTTGAATTTTTATCTCTTATTTTTGGAAAAATTTTGAATTGTTGGCTTGAATTTTTTATAAATTATTTCGATTTTTAAAAAGGTACTACTTATTCAGAAAGAAAGTTGCCCTTTTTTCAATATGGAATAGCTTTTGACCGCTTAAGTATATTCGACTGATTCCTTTGCAAAATTTAAGAACAAGTGCTTTTATTTATTTTCATAATAAATATCATGAATTAAAAAAGTTTTCATACAAAAAGGGTGCAAAAAAGTAAAATGAGACTTTCATAGGTTTTTGCTTAAGTGAGAACGTGCAATTTCATTGTTGAATTTTGAACATAAGCATTAATTTGATTCAAATATCGGCTTTCAAACTTAAAATGAATATTAGATAAAACATAAGTTGTTGAGTAATGAACGTGGAGATACAGTTTCTGAAAAATGCTACTCCTGAATCAATCATTTAATATATTATCACTTATAAACTAATCAATTCCGATCAGGGTTTGCGAGAAAATTTAAACGCTTTAAAAAAATAAAATTCAGCACAATTATTATTTGTGGTCAAATAAATAGGTTTCAGGGTTTTCATATTAAAAAGTAATTTTGTTTTGTTGAGTGAAAGAAATTTATTTGATTTTTCATGTTACGATTTAATTAGAAATGAGCTATGGTGCTTTTGTGTTAGTTAGATGTGAAAAACAAGTGTGCAATAAAGGGTGCATTTTATAAAACCACAAAACTTTACATGCTGTTCGATTCGCATTGATACAGTTTTATAAAATACACTTTGTATTAAATTAATTTTTGAAAAGTATCGAAAGCAAACAAGAGAGAGCTTAGTGAAAAATAATGACTGCAAAATTAATTTTGCATCGAGTGATGGGAGATGGAGTAATGTGAACCGATGTATTGATTCAACAGATTCATTATTGTCTCGTAAAAGAGAGTGCTGATTTGCATGTTGGTTGCTCGCTATCCGCACGGTTATTGGTAAGTTTGAGATCACAGCTTTTCTCGCTTTCTTATTCATGATTCAAAGCGGTTGCAAACGTTTGTATGTCATTGCAAACAGAAATGTACCTTTTCCTAATACTAAAAAAATTCATAGTTTACTCGCTTTTACTCTATTTCGTCTTATTATTTTTCAATCTTTACTTAACAAATGTGCAATTGACGTGTGCAAATAAAATTGAGATGATTTTAGCATTATTTGTAGAGGTTTACAAAAAGTCATTAAAATGTCCTCTTTTTTATTAAACAAAAGTTCTCTGCAATCTTCAAGCCTTTTTATTTAAAATCTCTGTAAGGTTATCTCGAAGGTAAGATCGGAAACTAATTGTTTTGCTGGCATTTATCGCTATTAATGGCATTTCTTTATAAAGTTTTACTTCAAAATTGAGAGACTCACCTTTATCTAGCATCTCTCCACCAATTATCACCGGAACAAAAATTTTTCCTTAATCTATATTATATTAGGGTTTAAATCGTCGTGAATAGGTGTTCTACTTAATAAAATATTTTAATAGCATAGCTTATAAAATTTATTTATAAGTTCAAGGCTCACTGCCCACATTTTATAGTTAAGGATCTTAACAATAACATAATTTTGAATGATCAAATTCAAAGCATTTGCACTTTGAATTGTCTTCTTATTACAAGTTTTTATCCGCCTTTTCGCATAAACCCTTTTTTATAACATATTTTTGTCATTAAATTACTCATTAACTGAAAAAAGTTTAATCTAATTATAACATTTAATATACAGGGTGTGTGAATTAAACCGCAACACAAATAAGGTCGAATAACTTTTTACCGGTCAAACCAAAAAATCTTTCACATAGTTGTGCGAGAACATTCGCAACCCAGAACGACACATAAAACAAACAAATCGGTTGATGCATTTCAAAGTTTTTTACAAACATGCCGTTTTCAACCGTGTTTTTGATGAATAAATGCATTGAATGAAAAGCTTTACAAAAACAATTATTGAATTTAGACAAAGTAATAGAAGGTATACATGCAAACAAAAGTTCTGTTTCAAAATTGCTGAAAAAATTGCAAGAAAATGGCTTTGTCCAAGACTTGCCACATGAGTGAGATAACTCCGGGTTGCCCTAAAATCAGGCCCAAGAAAGCTTGATAAGATCAAATCCGCACTCCGGACTGTCAAATTAATATAAATCCTTTTCCGATTATCATTTCGGTATATTCTTTATTCAAAAATTAACTTTTTTGTTTTTACACATGTGTAGGAACCTAAACCAATAGAAAAAAAAATTAAATATTTCGGTCAATGCCGCAGATTTTTTAGGAAAATATGTTTTTAAATGCATAAATAGACAAATGAGGTTTCATTGTCCGTAAAGAAAGTAAGACTAATTAACTTTTAAAACTAAAAGGCACACCAAATGCCGATCATTTCCTATTGAAATGGACCTACTTACTGTTTATTTTCCCTGGGAAACTTCACACCAGGTTTTTATGTGGTTTTCATAACAGGTAAATGCCTCAACGATAATAAATATTAAAGCCGACTAATGTCGATGGAAAAATGAGCAACAAAAAACATTCGTTTTTAAGATTAAAACGGCATTTTTGCGAAAAATGTCGACATTTTTGACCATGGGAATCGATTTTTCTCTTTTATGATTAATTTTGTTTGACCAATATTACTAAACAATCATGTTAATTTTCAATCGTTTCGATTGAATCGTTGAGAAGTTATTAAAGAAAATATAGTGGACATCTCGAAAGTTACACCCTGTATAAGTACAGTAAATACTTTTAATATGATCGTGTTGTATTAATTAGAAAACAAAAACTTTTCAGACAAATGAAAATAAGAAACTGTTGTTTTGCATTTATTGAAAAAAATGTGCAATACATTAAAGCAGGCAGGGAAAGGTAACTTTGCAAAATTAAAAGAAGATATTAATAATGCAATTATGATACCTAAGAGAAATGAAATGAAACGAGCTTAGTGAAGGAGCTTTAAGAATACAACATTTAGTACTTTAATTATGTTTTTGCATTGATCGGTAAGTAAAGTTTAAATTCTGGTGGCAATTCGTCTTCAGAATATAATCGGTCGGCAAAATAGATACGCCGAAGTCGACAGTTGGCATTAACCGTTACTCGAACTGTCTCCACATAATTGGTGCCATATGCGCGTTTCGTGAAATCAGCCAAATTAAAGCCAATTTGATTCCATCCCTCGTCCAATCGTAATGGCATCGTACAAATGAAGTCACGCACACGGGTGACGGTTTGAAAGTTTGACGCCCGAAAACGGCGTTTAACCTGTTTGTCGTCCATCACTTCCACCTCAAAGCTAAAGAACTTTTTCATGTTTTTCACAATAATAACCAAATACGGCAATTTGATTCCAAGCGATAATCGCGGCGTTGACGGACAAGTAATGAATGTTGTCGATATGTTAACACCAGAAATCTCAATGATTAACGATTGAATGTCCGCGTCCGTGATTCGTTTTATCGAACCATTCTTCACTTTTTTATCCCATATTTGTAACGGATTCGAACCGATCGAATACAGAATCGAGAGGAATCCGCTTTGAAACGTATTTTTGAACATTGTTTCGGTTTGTTTTCGATGCGTTTAGCGATAATCAAACTTTTCGTTTCGCGTTTTGCGAAACAAACGATACAAAACACAGCGTCGCTATGGTTTCGAATGCACAGCCCTTCATTTGAAATGCGTCTCATGCATTTGAAGAGCGAACAACGAGTGTCGAACAATTGTTTCGCGATTAAGTGTGCGAAACAAAATCTAATGCTTCGATTTCGTTTTAATTCAAAATTAAAACAAATTGAAATTAGAATTCATTTCTCAAAGTTTATATCGAAAGCTCTCGTCGCTGTCCTCAGATGGCGGCCCGAGGCCACGCACGCGCAGAAGCGAACAATCTGATTGTAGCGCGTGCAAACGAATAGCGTTCGTATTTCGAATTCGTTAAAAGCGAACTCAGCGAAAGTGAACTTTGCTCTGTTCAATTCACACGAGCAATGAACAGCGAACTGTCGATCGGTCCATTCTTCAATTGGTTTAATCCGAAATGCAGCGACGTGTGGACGTCAAGCGTTTATTTCAAACAGAACTCGACGCGTAAACTTTCGTTCGAAAGCGGTTACTTCAAAAAGCCTCCGATTTGCTTCTGGGCGTATGGCGCCAAGAATTCGGTCATTTTGACTCAAATCCAAGGCTCATTCATTCGTTTTCTCGATGCCATCAAAGTGTACTCTAATCAAAACGAAAAGGTTACTACGGTTTCGTTCGCTCGTGACCATCACTCTCCGAAAGTATTTATTGGTTCTGATCTTGGATCGCCCATCATTTACGACTTCGAAAGAGCGGCTTTCACAAAGGAAACCGTTGAACACTTAACTGAAGAAAAAATACTGCGTTCACGAAAGATTACATGTTCCGAATGGAAGGATCACGAAAATGTTTTCTATGCGATCGATGCGCTCGTTGTTCACTGGAATATCAGAACAGGTGTCATCGAACACGTAGTGATTGGCGATAATAACCATCATTCGCGTAGAGGCATCACTGCAATGGTCATTTCAAAAGTGGATCCTTTTTTATTAGCTGTTGGTTATGAAGGAGGGGAAGTGGTCGTTGTTTTCCTCAACAACAACTCATGCAGAGACGGTGGTATTTTGCTTCAATTTAGTGGTCACCATTATGCTGATATTTGTTCGTTGGCGTTCCCATTTGAATTGGGAGGCTATCAAAAAGGTTTACTTGCCTCTATGTCAAGAGACGGATGTCTTTCTGTTTATGATTTATACAACACTAAAATGCTGATAGACTATAGTAATGACTGCAAAAAAGTAACACATTCGAAAGATAGAAATTATTTTTCACTTGCTTTTGTTCCTCCTGCATGTGCTACATGCCAAGTCTCACATTACAATGATAGGCCGCGAAGCAACCATGATGATGATGGCGCAGATCTTGATCTGAAAAACTTCCAACTTTTATTTACCACTTCAAATGGAGAAATGTTGTGTATGTATGTGCCAAAGTATCCGCCATCATCAGCTATAAAGCGCCCAAAAGTTGTGGAATTTGATCGTCAAAAAAATCATTTTCATAACAATGTAGTATTCAATATCGCAGTTGCTGGTCCATATGATTATGGCACAAAATCTAGAAACTACATAGACTTTTATGATTCCCCTCAATTAGCAATTTCAATCAGTTTAGATCGGCAGGCAATTTTATGGGACTTGAAAGAAAAGAAAGCACGATCAGTTTATCCAACATTCAGCCATCAAATTCACGATTTCGCATTCAATCAATTCGATCCATCAACCCTCGCGATTGCGAGTGGAGAAGGTCTCAAACTATGGAAAATAGCCTCGAACAACGAAAACAGCAGCGAAGTAGATCCATATAGACTGATCACTATTCGGAAGAACTTGCCAACAAATACAAAATTGATGACTGTTGCTTGGAATCCGACAAAAGACAAGCAACTTGCAACTGGCACTGATGATGGTCAGATATTTGTGGTTGATGTCGGGCAGTCTAAACCATCAATGAAATATTCGCATACAAATAGGGACAGGCAAAAGACACAAATATACACGCTTATTTGGGGTCCCTTGCCAAGCAACCCGTATTCTGAATCGGAACCATTAATGGCTCTATATTGTATACTCTCAGGTGGAAAGTTTAAGATTCATGTGCCAACAACTTCAAAAATATACGACTTTAGTGAAATTTCAGACAGTATTAAACCTTATGGCAGAACTGAAGCTGCATGGCGTGATGATTATACTTTACTTGCTGTAGGAAATGAAGATGGAACAATTGAATTATATGAGAATAGTCAAAAAGAATCGATTTTGAAACTTATCGTCATTGTGCAAAGTATACATTCTAAATTAATTTTATGTCTTCGATGGCATCCACTTGCAATCTATGAAGAAAGAACTAACTCAAATAACACGAAAGCAACTTCTGATTTAGAATTTTGGTTGGCTTCGACCTCTCATGATACAAAAATTCAAATAATTGACTTCAGAACTGCTTTAGAAGACAAGAGAAATGATGAATTTTCTCCGGTAATAATGGTTGAACCTATCCGAACATTAATGGGACATATTGCTAGAGTAAATTCAATTGCTTGGTCCACATTGCGAGAGGGTTATTTGGCAAGCTGTTCATATGACTCTACAGTTCAAATATGGGATGCTAAACATGGTGTCCCTTTAGCGAATTATCGCGGCCATTCTTCTCGTTTATTTACAGTTGTTTGGAGCTCGACAGATCCAGATCTAGTATACAGTGGAGGGGATGATAATACATTGCATGTCTGGAGGCCTTCACTTCAGAAAACCAAAGTCCCTCCTACATCTGAGAATTCAAGCTTTGATCCCATGACACGAAAATCATTTGCGAATGGAAAAAAAACCGAAGAACAGTCTTTCGTCCAATGGCCAACCTTTAAAGAGAATGAAGAGGAGCAGATAAAAGAAATTGAAAAAAGAATTAACGATGTAAAAGTTGTCGAAAGTGAAACGTGCAAAACAGTGAATAAATTACATTTGCATGAAGGTGGCGATGAAATCAGTGTGGAAGTGTTGGAAAGTGAAAAACAGAATATTGACAGTGAACAAAGTTCAAACTTACAAAACTTCGAAGTTAGTAAGAATCGAAAACCGACTCAGTTAACCAAAAAGCTAATGAACGCTATGAACAAAGAAAGCAAAAAGAAATCACTTTTTCCATTGACAAATATTGTTGAGAATTCATCTGCAAAACAGCAACATTTTCAGGACATTGATTATTTATTAGCACATCGAAATGATAGGAATCGCCGATGTGTTTCTGATGATGATGCTTCAAACAGAACTCTTCTTTATGGAAATGCGATGTGTATAAAAGAACTATTACGTCAAGAAAGCAAGAACCATCGGCAGCAGGGCAATTTGCAATCAGCATATGCTGTTGAACTTCTTCATGGAGACATTAAACAGGTAATAAAGGAAGCAGTTAAACGCCACGAATTAAGTGAGACATTGGTTGCAATATCTGCATCAGTTTCACGCACATTTTGGTTCGAAACAGTCGAAGCTTACACAGTGCAGTTAGAAAATCAAGGAGATTATATAATGGCAGCCGAATATTTGATGTCAATTCATAAAATTAAAGAAGCAATCAATTTACTTCGCGAACATGGTTTACACAAAGAAGCGTTGGTCATAGCTAAGTCTCGATTTCCTTACGAATCTGAAATAGTCCTGCAACTCATGAAAGATTTGGCAAAAGATAAAGAATCAGTAGGTAATTACGAAGCAGCAGTAAAATGTTTGATTGCAATCGGCAACGATTTGGAAGCTGCAACTATGCTAGCTAAAAGAGCAGATTTCTCATCACTATTTTACGCTTCTCATCTGTGTAAAGAAAGTGGAAATTTACAACAGTTTCACGCATATTTCGGACAGGCGTTAAAAGAAGGTTGTTTGAAAGAAATTAGTGAGATTGAAATGAAAAAGCTCTTTAATCTTTGGAATTCAGTTGATGAGAGGCTGACATTTGAAAGTTTTTTTTATTTTTATCGCAGTTTTACTCTGAAGTTAGAAAGTGATTCGGATATAGCCGAAGAGAATGAGAACAATGGTAGCGCTCCATTAAGTTGTAAAACTGGCATTGATCATTTATCGCGATTCCTCGGAGTAGGAATTCAGACCTATGTATATGGTAACAAAGACGTCACACTTCGTGTTGCTTTTCATCTTTTTCTCATTAAATCATTTCTCGATTCTTCGTTTGACAAAGATGACGACAATGCAATTGCACTTCACGCTGTCGCAGCACTCGAAACGATTCTTTCTGCAAATGCATTGAAGGAAGAGATGTTCGATGATTCCGTCTACAAGAGACTATTTGATTATATCTGTTCATTACTTTTTCGAAACTTTTCTTCGTACGAAGAATCTGAAATCTCGCAAAACATCGATGACTTATTCAATCAAAAGTTCGGTTGCCAATTGCAGGCAAATGCTGCGTTAAGATCACAACTTGTAGCATTCTGCGTTTATTGGTATCTACAGAAAATTTTGGACAGCGTTAGAAATGGTGACAAAAAGCCATTTGGCAAAATCTTGATCTGTTCTCATCATGAAGTGATTATTGATGAAACTGACGATAAATCCGATGTAATAAGCTGTGATAGCGTGAAATTGCTTTTGCAATGCTTAAAAGAAGTCAAAAACGCAACTGCAAATGCAAAAAGTAATTTCGACCGATTGATAAGCGAATTCGAAAGTTTGATTCTGAAGAATATTTGTTGCGCTTAGAATACTTGTAACTATCTTTTTGTACCCAAAGTATTCATTAACAAAGCTGTTATTTTGCCATTCGATTGTTCCTTTCAATGTTATTTTTAGACTACGATTTACACATTTAATGTCGCAATTAAAATAAATAATTGTTTATTTGACCACATAATCTTCGGGATAATCGACGATTTTCGGAAATTTTTCGACTTCTTCTTCACTATAATCTTTTAGCGACTTAAGCACCGGTTGCACTTGACGTATCTGGTCACAAATGTTCGCTTTGATTTCAGGAGGAATACAAGCATCTGGAAAGAGATGCAAGCGAGCCATAGTTGGGCTACGTATAAGATTGACAGCGCGCGGTGCACTCCCAACCTCTTTGTACACTGCCTTATACAAAACGATTGTCGGATCCTTTGAATGCAACTCGTGGGCAGCAGCCCAGGTTTGTCCACCTCCATAACGACTGCGGTGTTTGGCTTGATTAGCATAATTAGTATATCAATGACCCTACCTTACCTATGATGCGAATACATTCGCCATTTCCACTCGTCAACAGGCATCGACACTTTGCTCGTGTTGATGACAACGACGTGATTACCAACATCTTGTCGTACGTGATCATAGATCGGTTTATTCATGCCTCGTAAATACTGAGCGATCACAATCGCGGAGTCGAACACATCCTGATATGTGGCGTCGTATAGATACCACAAACGGGCGAATGTCAACCATTGCTGCGTTCGTCTGAATTTCGTCAAATTTGACATTCTTTTCAAGATTCTTTCGTCCAAATTCAAAGCTGCTCACATGTGTTCGTCGCGACCGCGGACCGTTCTATCATTGCGGCTTTTTCTCTGTGCGCTTACATTGCCATGAATTTGGCAGGAAGCGCTTCTTTCGATACAAGATTCATCGTCAAATTCAATCCACTTATCATTCTGTCAATTCTTTTACTGTTTTGTAAATTAATTGATTCTAATGTTGAGATTCATTAAGACTCTCAACTGAATCAAGGTATTTTCTTCCGAGTTTGGTAAACAAAATGTAAGAATAAATTTTCTTGCATTGTTTTTCGATCTACCGACACCTGACTTTTGAAGCTCTTAATTTTTGAAACGTTTTATCTTATATGAGGTTTACTTAAAAAGGTTTGTCCTTAATGACTTTCTTGGATGTAACCTTTCTTATTGTAAATCTACTCAGTTATTGTATTTGATATAAATACTTTAAATTCATTTGACAATTCACAAAAAATTAAATTAAATTAAATTGAGTCTAATATTTAAATTTTTAGATTAAATCAAAAATAAAAAATTAACGTTATTCTTAAAATAAAAACGAATAAAGACCATGAAAAATGGAATAATAGCCATTATGTGTTCACCATGAATTTAGTCCATCATCCTGATTATTAAAATTTTTAGGGACAGTGCTGAATGTATTATGAAAGCAATCAACAGGACCGCGACCAGAGCATTAGCTTTGCAAGTTTTCGATTTTTGCGAGTTATCTGCTTCTGTTGGCGTCGACCGCTGCTCACTTGAACGTGTTGTTGGAGCAGCAGTCCGACTTGAATCATTCTGCAAAAGGTTTTTGTACTCATAGTTTGTATTGTAGTTGATATCTCTTTTCCCGTCTTGTTCTGCCGTATTTGAAATCTGAGTCTCTTCGTAATAGTCTGATAATGTTTTTGGATCGACAGGTATTTTCTCCTTTTCCTTTGATGGCTCCTCTGCTGCAACTATTTCTTCCTCGTAATAATCTGGAGTTAGAATGCGACTTTGAACGCCAACTACTATTACTGTAAAAGCAAAAACAAAATGCAAAATAGTCTTGTTTTTCATTTTGTCCCACAATGATTAATTTTCTTTTGATGTGAACTCTTTTTGAAGTGAGTCGAATAATGAGCGCAACAATGACCACACATATGCACGAAACTTACTCGTGAAATAATCAAACTTTTTAATCACACAAACTTAAAAATTAAACTGAAATATTGAAAAAATAAAATTATATTTGCGGCGAAGAAATCAAAGTTTCAGCTTCGATTATTTCTTTGTACGAATTGCAGTAAGTCAAATAGGCGACCGCCTTCACCAAGAAGTAAAATACTCCAGTTGAATAAGAAGTCGGATCGAATTTACGAAAGGTACGAACAAACGCCTTCTTACAGCCTTCTACGTAATGTAACTTATTGCTAATACTACAAATATCGGCATCATCACAACTTTCAGTAGCTGAACAACATGAATATGGCAATCTAGTCTCCGGTTCTTTGTCGAGTCGATTAAGCCAGTCACTTGGTGATTCCCATCCACAACACATATGCCTTTGCTGCAATTCATCTAAAAATATCTCAGTTGATAATTTTGATCCCAGATCACTTTCTTCATCCGGACAATTTGGATTATGCTCTTGGTAACCCCTCATCTGCGCCAAATAAATGCTTTTCGCCACAGGAACAAATGCATCGAAGCCTGTGATTGCATGGATTACACTGCCGAAACCGAGCAAAATTATCACCATAGCATTGAAATTATCGTATGTTTTCAGTTTATACCAATAATCATCGCCAAGTCGTTGTCTAAACTGTCTGCTTTTGCCGATTAAGTGTAAGATAAATGCAATTAACCCACTGATTGCGAATAAAAAAACTGCGGCTAAATACAATGCGTTCATAAATAGCTTAGCATTTCCCTCAATTAGAGATGTTACGATAAAAGGAGCGATAATGAATACGAAGCTTGGAATGCCAAATATGATTTCGAAAAATGTGCTGATCCCGAACGTGGTAATAAACAATTTACGAGATATAAATTCGCAAAAGGAAGCCAAAAAGCTTGATTCCATTTCAATTTTGATCGTTCTGTAATAACTCCAATTTTTGTTGAACAACACACGAGACTCAATGCTCGCGATAAGTACATGACAAGTAAATTAAAGTTGTTGAAATCATTGCTTATGAATTTGAAAAATGAATGAATGTGAAATTTACTTTAGTTAAAAATAAAATGAAAAGTAAAACTTTTGAAGAAACAAACACGAAACAGCTTCTTTGAATGACAATTTCTGAATTTATTAGATGTGATTTGAAAATTAAAAGTGAGCTCATATAAAACTTCGTTTGAGACCCAAGCGAACAAATGAAGCGAAAAGTTTTCCCATTCTTTAAAGCATCGCTAAGAGCTGATTGTGAAAATTTCTGAAAATGAAACAGATAATACTAATAGAGGTTCAAAATTTTGCTTTAGAAGCATAAGCTATTTTCAGAATATTTGTTCGAATAAAGAATCAAACAATAATACTTTCATTCATTTCAAACGAATTCACTTGCATTGATTACAATAATAGAAATTAAATGTTTTCCTTAAGGGTATAAAGGTGAAGAAAATAGAGAATTTCTACGTCTTTATTAGTTTTCATCACCTTCACTTTAAATTAAAATCTTTTTCAAAATAACAAATTGTTTTGTGTAAATCTCACAAATATGGAGCTCGTATTATCAAAGATGATGACGCATTTAAAAATCTGGTAGAACCATACACAGTCAGCTTTTAGTAATCTAAAAACAAAACTAAAAAGGTTGCTTCCAATATTTGCAAAGAAATTTGAGATTTAAATTTTCAGCTATACCATTTAACATTTGATTAATCCAAGTTAATTATATTTTTGAAACAAAAAAGCCAAGATCCAAAAATTTCTCATTGAAAAATATTCTAATAAACAACAAAGCAATGAGAAGACAAATTGGGGCATCAAGAAGTATTAGAATTAGGTTACTCAAATTCAATTTACTGATATAAAGCGTAAATTATGCATAAACAATGAACGCAAGAGACAAGAAAATAAAATTCTGTCAATCAAAACAATTTGTCAACAACTTGAGAATTTTCCACCGTTACATAATGGATTATCTTGCCAAAGGCGAAACGAAAATAATTTTTATTTTTACACTATCATTTTTAAAATCTGTTTCTCAAGATTTTAACTTAAATAGAAAAATAAATGAGATCTAATAGTTTGACAGAGAAAAAATTAATGATTTGAACAAATTTTATCTTCAGATTTTTCAAATTTTATGCGAATAATGAAAAAGTAATACAAAAATAAGAATGTATAACATTTACATTACCTTTTACACTTTACATTTACATTTACATTTTAAGATGTGAACTTGATTGAAACAAAAAAGATAAATGAATGAGTTAAATTTGATGAAAAAGTTAAACTAAGCTTTGTTCTTCGTTATCTGTGCCAAAATAACCGACGCGTGACCGGAAGAATCGATCTCAGAATCGTTTTCAGACTCGCTCATCATTCGTGAAGCCGAGTGTTGCTTCGCTTTCTCCTCGACCGAACTCCTTTTTCAAACGGCGACTTTCGAAAATTCGAAATCGAATCCGAAAGGTGCGATCGTGAAAACGACGAAAAGTTTGAATGGGAGGAGCTTTGAGCGGGACACACAACACAGCGAATCCTAAGCGAGCTTTGCGATGTGTGACGTTAGCCCATCCCACCGAAAGAACTATCCCACTCAACGCAATTTAATTGAACGATAAACTCGATCGGATGTTTGGCAAATCATTCGACGTTTAGTCTGCGTTTTAAAAGCGTGAAATTAAAACGAATATTGCGCGAAATTAACCGAAATTGTAGGCGAGAACTGAAAACGCAAAACTCGTGCGTTGAATAAGCCGCGAAACGGCGTGCGCTGTGCAACAAAAAGCGAGATCGGCGGCGGCGGCGTCTGAAAGCTCGCCGTGCGTTCGGAGTAAAGGTGTGCACTTTTCGCGACTCTCGAGTTTTGCGTTTATTTTTCGTTTTTACATTTTTTATTATCTAAATTTGGCGTTTTTCGCGAACGCAGTGTCTGTCGAAAGCTCGAGAACACAGAGGATCACCGTTGCCGTCGATTGAATCGCGAGTGTACACTGCGTGCGAAGCGAACCGAGATAGAAGTGTGCTCAGAAAAAGGTAAAACAGCAGGCATTTTGAGTGTGCGACGAACGAATGAATGCTTGGAAACAACGTCGCATTCATTCGACGCATTTTCGGTCGTAAACAGTACCGACAGTAACTCGCATTATTTGTGCTTTTCGCAGGAAATGTCGACGACGTCGAATCACCGCTATCGGTACAAAAACGCCGGACTCGACGCACGCGAATTGCGGCGAAGACGTGAAGAAGAAGGCGTACAGTTGAGGAGACAAAAGCGAGAGTCTGAATTGTGTAAACGTCGTAATCTCGCCGAAAGCAATGCTTTCGATCACGAGATCAGTTCGACGACCGGAGAGGACGGTTCCGTGCAGCAATCCGGTCAGGTGTCGGCCATTACGCCCGATATGGTCGCAGCTCTGTACACCGACGATCCCGACCAGCAACTGCTCGCCACGCAAAAGTTTAGGAAATTGTTGTCGAAAGGTACTTTTCTCGTTTTTCGCTTTAAGATCAATCTTCGCTCAAGCTTGCAATGTCTGCTTTGAGCACGTGATGTGATTCTTCACCTGTTTTTTGCCCGAATTTTTCTGCTTTTGTTACGCGATCGATTATCGCCAAAGTTATAATTAGGCTTTCAGATTAACCAAAAGGGTGGTCGCGAATCGTCGCGTCATTCTCTAATAACGTAATGCGATAATTTATCGGCTGAAAAAGATGGCGAAATCATTAATTTAATTTGTAAAGCAGCACACACACTCTTATATTTGTTTCGTTTGACAGAGCCGAATCCACCTATCGACGAGGTGATTCAGACTGGAATAGTGCCGAGATTTGTAGAATTTTTGAAAGGTGACAACTCGACCCTTCAGTTTGAAGCTGCCTGGGCGTTAACGAACGTTGCTTCGGGCACCTCAACGCAGACTAGAATCGTAATCGAAGCTCAGGCTGTTCCCGTGTTTATCAGTCTTCTTTCATCTGCTCACGAAGATGTTCAGGAGCAAGCGGTTTGGGCGCTGGGCAACATTGCCGGTGATAGTCCTGAGTGTAGAGACTATGTCCTTGATAATGGAGTTTTGATGCCTTTATTACAGTAAGAGTTGCATATTGTGCAAAGTGTTTGTATTAAACTTTTCTTTTATAGATTGTTAAATAAGTCTACACGGTTGTCAATGACTAGGAACGCAGTTTGGGCGCTTTCCAATCTCTGTCGTGGCAAAAATCCGTTTCCAAAATTTGAACAAGTAGCGCCATGTCTGCCGGTTTTAGCTCGTCTTTTGTTTCACAACGATTCAGATGTTTTAGCGGATGCTTGTTGGGCACTTTCTTATCTCAGTGACGGACCGAACGAGAAAATCCAGGCTGTAATCGATGCCGGAGTTTGTCGTCGTTTAGTAGAACTTTTGATGCACGCCAACCAGTCAGTAGTTTCCGCTGCACTGAGAGCAGTTGGCAACATAGTGACCGGCGATGACATTCAAACTCAAGTGATCCTCAACTGTAATGCATTACCATGTCTTCACCACTTACTCTCCTCGAGTAAAGAGTCAATTCGCAAAGAGGCTTGTTGGACGATATCGAATATAACAGCAGGCAACATTCAACAAATTCAACTCGTGATAAATGCCAATATATTTCCCGTTTTAATTGATATTTTGACTCGTGCCGAATTCAAAACTAGGAAAGAAGCTGCGTGGGCAATCACCAATGCCACTTCTGGAGGTTCGCCTGAGCAAACGAAATATTTGGTCGAACAGGGCTGCATTCCTCCGATGTGTGAACTTTTGACCGTAATGGACGCAAAAATTATTCACGTTGCTTTGAATGGGTTAGAAAATATTTTACGCGTTGGGGACATAATTGCGAAAAGCGAAGGTGGCAATGGCGTGAATCCATACGCTGTGATGATCGAAGAATGCTATGGTAAGTAGCAAGTAGAAATCGTTTTCAACAAAAATTTTGATCTTTTCTTTCCCAGGCCTGGATAAAATCGAATTTCTTCAATCTCACGAAAATGTCGATGTTTACAAAAAGGCGTTTGATATCATTGAACGTTATTTTGGCACCGATGATGAAGAACAAAACGTTGCTCCTGTAGTTGATGAGAATAATCAACAATTTCAATTCGGTGCTCCATCCGATTCTGCCGACGGAAATCCACAGTTTAAATTTTGATTTCAAAGTTAAAAACGTGTAGTGAGCGGCAATCGAAATGTTACGCTTTAGTTTTTATTTATGTTTCACATGTCTTCAATGAAACAATTCGAGTTACATGTAAACGCGAAACACAAACACAGAAAAAAAAAACACTAAGAAACTTTCAACAGAAACATCGGAATTGAAACATACAAAGAAAACATCAAACAAAACAAATCGTAACAAATGCCACAATTGTAACACGAATACATGTAATAACCAGTAACAAAACAATAAAGCTTGTAATACAATGTAAATACTAATGAAAATTGTTTACGATACAATCACAAAAAACTACACAGTTACAAACAACACTGTACATAAACACAATAAAATTGCATAGTGTAAAATTTTAAAAATGAATATTTATGTTTTGATTCCTTCAACGCGGTCCTTATGAAATCATTTCGAAATGATTGAATTCTAAGATGTGTTTTGCGAATATTAGTTTTTGCTTTGTTAACATGTCGTTTCACTTAACTTTTCGCACGGTCTATACTGCGTATTTAATTTCGACAAGTCTTAAGGACTCTTTACTAAAAATTCTTGCTTTCTTTCTTTCTTTCGTTCTCTCTTTTCTTTTCTAAAGTTTTTGTTCGTTAATTACAAACGCACTTTGCAAACAATTCGGGGCCTTTAAAAATCACTATTCGTTCTGGAAATTAATTTTGTAGACATACAACAAACTATTTCGGATATCACATTTCAAGTATTTTTATTTCAAAGTCAAATTCATTTAAATGCTTGCTTTTTAAATGAACCTTAACAGGATCGTTTAACAAGATTTGTGCAGATTATTTGTTTGAACTATTTGTGATATTATTTCCATAAGAACATAATGAAATCCTCTAATTGTATCTGGTTATTCAAATATTGTGGATGATGTGGATGTACACTCGCCTTTAAAAATATCTTCCACTTTATTGTTTTTCTGCCAAAATGCTGCGTCAATTTTTTTTTCTCTAAAAAGCGAGTTGCGAGTTTTTGCATCTTTTCCATGCAAGAGACGACGATGCTATCTTCTTACTAAAATGCAACTTTTCGTATTTGGTCGTAGACAGGTATTTTGCGTCCATGTTCTTACTGTTGCTGGCTGGAAACAGTCGTTGAAGGTTAGTTAAATACTTAACTAGAATAATAACAAATAAAATAGAACATGCAGATTCATCCGAGAGTGCAGCGCACAAAGTACTGATCAACAAAGGCTAGCGCTAGACATTTAAACTCTTACAAGACTTTGTTAGTATCTCATGCGTCTCATGCAATACGCGAGTATACAAAACCGTGAATAATGGTAATCACGCCAAGCTCGACGCCACTCATCTAGAAAACAGAAATTTTGTTTAGAAAAATTGAGTTATTTAGGATTTCTGTTAAGAATTTTTATTGTTTTTTGCTCTATGCTCATTTTCAGCTTTTCAATTTTTTATTTTCAGTTAATTCACTTTTTATTCTGCTTAATTTAATTATCACACGTAATTTTCATGAAAGCAAAGTTTTTATTTGTTTTACAATCAAAAGCTACATTTCTGAGACCACTGTTTCGTTCTCCAGACGGTCTGAAGTTCAGAGTTAATGAAAATGCGTAGTTTAAACTTTCTGACCCTCATTTTGCACTTGTTTACGGAAAAAGGACGAAATGTTTTCGGAAATAAATTGTAAATAAAGTTTTAAGCGTAAATCACATCACGGTGTAAATCTAAAATGAGAGTCAGAAAGTGAAGCACTTTCTCGAGGCCTGAACAAGGAGGCAATCGTCTCCAAACGTACACTTTTCTAAATATACTATGACGTATAAAATATAAAAATTAGGATAATATAAAATATATAAACGTAAATTTTAAATTTTCTAACCGTCGAAAAAACTTTGAAAAGGAATAAATAAAAAAATAATTTTTGTGAATGACAAGGAAGCGCTTTTCTCTTAAAACGCATTTTCTCTCTGCATCTTAGCGACTGTCAAAAGTAGAGAAACAAAATGTAAAATTGATTTTTATTTTATGATTATTGAAACGAATCAATATAAATGCGAAAATCAAAGGTAATATATCCTTAAAAAGAAAAAGCAAAGTCAAATTTTAAATAATTTGAGGGCAAAAAGATCTAAAGGGTAGAGAGTGAAGCTATTTTTGTATTATTGCAAAAGCATGACAAAAGCTTTGCTCTCCTTGAAAAAGTTGACAAAAATCAGTTCACATTTTATAAAATCATTGATGCATTCGAAACAGCTTCTCAGCTCCTTAGTTAAATATCTTTGCTCTTATAGTTGCGATTAACATATTTTCAAATAATTAAAAGCGCTCACAATCAAAATTCAAAAACAAATTTTTTTACAAACACAAATGAAAACGGTTATTTTGTCTGTGCAAAAGGCAAACCTTTTTGCTTTTAAACATATTTTATGCAAAATGATAGAAAAATCTAAATCTGCAACTTTAAAACGCAACTTGTCCTTATTTTTAGTGGTTATGAAGCAATGTGTATGACCTATTCCAAATAAAATAGATCACAAAAATTTAGTCATACTCAAAACAAATATTCAAACAATAGCGAATTGTTGAATAAAAACGATATACAAAAATATTAAAAATTTGCAATGGCTCTAAGGGAAAAATCTTAAGGATTTGGAAATATTTGGAAATTGTTTTGAACGACTGGTTTAAAAAAAATCTTCCCAACTCGGTGCCATCGAATTAAATTAGCTACAAGCGAGCTTAGATCTAAATGTAATTCTTTGTCTCCTAAAAGTTACATGAATTTTAATAAATTATAACTTTGCATTTCGTTGGTGTCCCAAACTTATTCAACGTATTTGTAACCATTCGCCAATTAAAATTTGAAAATTAGAAAAGCAAACCAAATTCGTCGCGCAGTTCTCAATGAGAGTACGGCCCTCGCAACTTTGAACTTTCAAATCTTTGCGAAGTGACAAAAACAATTTTTCTATCGTTTCCCTTTTTTACATTAATTTTCGTCACAAATCGCGCAAAAATCGTTTCGTTTTCCACCAGTGAAACATCACTCAACTTGAAATTTAACGATGTCGAACGAAGCGAAAGTAAATCCAATAAAAGACTTTTTCGCGGGCGGTTTCGGCGGAATGTGTCTGGTGATTGTCGGTCACCCGTTGGATACTATCAAAGTTCGATTGCAAATCATGCCGAAGCCCGCGCCCGGACAGCCACCGATGTATACGGGAACATTTGATTGCGCGAAAAAAATTTTTTTGAACGAAGGCATCACTAAAGGCCTTTACCGTGGAATGGGAGCGCCGTTAACCGGTGTCGCGCCTATGTTTGCTGTTTGCTTTTTTGGTTTTGGGGTTGGAAAAAAGCTTCAACAAAAGCATCCCAATGAAGAGCTCAATTATTTTCAAATTTTCAACGCTGGAGTTGTTTCGGGAATATTTACGACAGCAATAATGGCACCAGGTTAATGCAGTTTCTTATCCCTTCTTCCATTTTATTATTTCATAATTGTTTATTCTTCATATTTTGCTCGATTTATAATTATAAATCTAGTTTAAAACTCGAGTATTTCTTCACTTTCAGGAGAACGCATAAAATGTCTACTACAAGTACAAGCTGCAAATCCTAACGCAACGGTGCAATATAAAGGGCCAATTGATTGTGCAAAGCAATTGTTTCGAGAAGGTGGAATTAGGAGCATATACAAAGGAACTGCAGCCACACTTTTGCGAGATTTGCCTGCCAGTGGCGTTTATTTTACTACATACGATTTTCTTAAAACGACTTTTACACCAGAAGGCAAGACGAAGAGCGATTTAAGTGCTTCGCGTACGCTATTAGCTGGAGGCTTAGCTGGAATATGCAATTGGGTAGTTGCCATTCCACCTGATGTCCTTAAATCGCGGCTTCAAACAGCACCTGAAGGAACATATCCTCGCGGTGTGCGAGATGTGTTCAGAAAGTTGATGAAAGAAGAAGGAATAACTGCACTTTACAAAGGCGCAACACCTGTATTCATTCGAGCCTTTCCAGCAAACGCCGCTTGTTTTTTCGGATACGAATTTGCGACAAAAGTTTTAAATTGGTTATTTCCAAATTAATATCGTATTACATTTTAATGCTTTTAAAGGTTACTCAATTTAACTGTTGAAAGTATGAATATACTATAATTTTTTAAGTGGAATATATTTTTCAATCAAACTATCAACAGAGCTTACAAATTATTTTTTCACCTCGATTAAAGAATAAAGAAGTTCTAGACTGTTAATTAGTTGTTGCATTTTATATTCCAAATTCTTGACACCAGAGTCACGATAAAGAAATTACGTGAGCAGAAAACTTGAAACGCTTTTGAATTTTGAAAAGTTTATTTTTGGATTCATTTTTAGAAGCACAATTTTCTAGGAAAGTCTTTCGACAATCTTTCTTTATCATGATGATGGGTTTTTGAATCATTTTTTGATTTTTGGTGGTATATTTAATTGGTTTTTACTTTTTAGGATCCGTTTCGCTCGCTCAATCATAATGAGCTCAGTGTTTCGTCTTAAAGTTACACGAAGCCGAATCAAGGATTGTTTTTATAAAAATGCTTTAAAGACTTTTCGCCATAGACTGTAGTGTAAACAAACTCTTAAAGCAGTCAGTAAAGAAAACAGAGATGAGAGTTTTTGCGGCTCGAAAAGCGAGTAACGCATTTTTCAAATTTGTTTGCTGCATTCTAGTTTTTGCTTCGCTCTTTTTTGGATGTTTTACAGAAAAATGAAAAACATCGATCGACGAAGTACAAGAAATGTTGACTTTACCGCTACACAGTATCTGAAAAAACTTCGCCTGCACTTTGCCTCTCGTTCTCTGTATTCAACTTGAATTGCAAATCATATTTTAAATTCCCTCTTTTCGTTCACTCTTTTAAAGAAACGCTTTTCTTTCTTTCTTTCTTTTTACGTTTAATTGAAAACGAATTGAAATTTCCTTTTTTAAAACACGTTATCCTTGGCATTGAATAAATAAGCCTTCGCATTTGAAAATGAAGAGCAATGAAACTAGGAGTGGAAAACGCAAATGCTTTTAGAAATCCATGTCAACGTATATATAAAATCGCATACGAAATAAATGACGGTAAACACGAGAGAAAAATCGAGGAGCATTCTAGCGCCTTTGTGCCTCAGCGCGAGCGCACCGGAACGACGATTGCTGAGTACAGTAAAGCGCACAAAAATTTCCCACCACAAATGCGCATAACACATGCTAGAGTGGGAGATTTTTGTGCGATTTACTGTAGATCGAAACACGAACG
This sequence comes from Dinothrombium tinctorium, assembly GCA_003675995.1. NCBI lineage: Eukaryota > Metazoa > Arthropoda > Arachnida > Trombidiformes > Trombidiidae > Dinothrombium > Dinothrombium tinctorium. Next base: position 23,180 of record NCKU01000378.1, on the reverse strand, counting down.
CGCTAACTGCACACGCTTTGATCGTTGTTTTTCGTTCAGCGCGTAATTATTTTCAAACTTTTTCATCGCGACTTTCCCCTCGCTGTTCCCAAGAATGTGTGTTCAGTAATATCAGTGAGGTGTATATTTAATTTAATGCATACGCAAACATTGAGTTATAATTTCATATTTTTGCAGTGAACACCTTTTTTTCGTGCTTTAATCGAGAGAGACGCGTACGTATTTCGCACTCGTTTCGTTCGCCAACTGCTATTCGCTTCTTTGCCGTACACAACTCGTGACTTTCGCTCTTCTCTTTCGTTTTTTTTTTCTTCTTCTTCACTTCGCTGTGCACACCGAACGCGGAGACGAGTAGACTTAAGTGATGTCAACAGCGAGCTTCTCGCTATCGCTACTTTAGCTTAATTCTCGCGCACAATTGTTTGGTGTTCGACAAAAATTGTTTCGAACTGGTGAAAGCGAACGGCGGATGAGTTTGTCGAGTAAAAGTTTGGCTTAGAGTGTGCGAACGTAAAAGTTTGTACCATGTGTTTGATGGTGAAGCTCTCAGCGAGAATTTGTTTTTCTTCTACGATCACCACTTCTCGGCGATAAAAGGCGACGTAATAGTTTTTTGTCACTAATCAGCGTGTTGTTTGGGAAACAGTTTTATGCGACGAAAAGCGACAATAATAACAAGAAAAATAACGCATTTTATCTGCGGAAAATACTGTAATCGTGCGTATATGGTGCATTTTAGCTGCTCTACGTACCTGTAGCGTTGCATTCGGCTTCGTTCTCTGCTCCTAAATGAAAGACACATTGATGGAAGTATCGCTTTCGAGCAAAGGTAAAGCATTCACTTGATTCTTGTTTTATTTCGCTATTTGCGAATTTTTAATTAGAAAATTATCTGCCACGTTAAGCGAAACAAAGCGTGCGACTGTACTTACAAGTTGGCAACGTACATTTTAAACACTTTCGTGAAACAGCACAATATTCACGGTGCATAATAATCGATCGGAGAACAAGTGCGATTTGTTTTGTTTTTTTCCAGTCACATTTTTTTTTTCTTTCACTCTCGGTACTCTTTAATGTACATTTGAATTTCAGTTTGCGCGTGTTTCAATGCTTTTCGCTGCTATAACTTCGAGCTTTCAGCCTGTGTATGCAATGCACAAAATTCAATATTACCAAAAATTTAGTTCTCTGCCAGTTTCGCGAAAGGCAGCGTTTTATATTCTGTGTTTACCGTTGCACCAAGCGGAGACGGCGGGAAAGTGGGCGTTTTGTTGTTTAAATTCTCTCGTGAAAAAAAAAATTCAATCTTAACACAATTGTCATCTCGATAGGCTCACTTTTTCTACTCTCGATTCCTACGAATTTTCATATTGTGAAATCTTACTTACGCTGTGCTAAACTATCTGCTCAATAGTCGGTTGTTCGCTTGCTTCTTCTTTTCGCAATTATGACTTTTGATTTCGACGAAGAAATAAAGTAAACTGCCTGTTGAAGCATCGCGCTCGTTTCATCTTTCATTTCATCATTTATTGCAGCTAGTAAATAGCCAATGTAAAGTACGTTAAATATCATTAATTCGAAAGCATTCATTTTCTCAAGTGCGTTGTGAGCTTTATGGCTTTTTTCGTCTGATAAATGTAAGTCTTGTGAAATGCATTTGCGTCAACAACTATTTATAAAATCTTTTCTTATATTCTGCTTTCTGAACGATGCTCAAAATCGAGCATTTATACTTCTTTTCGCTTCGAAACAAACATCGTTTTTTCATTCTCTGCCCTTCTGTGTTAATAATTCAAATTCAAGGCTTTGTTGCCGAAAAAAATTGTAAAGCGACTTCTCAACAGTAAATACAATAACAAAAACTGTGTGAAGTGGATAAACTGTAAAGAAGTGAGTTGCGAATCTGTTTCATAACAAAGCTTTTGGTCGCCTCAATTCTGCGAGCCAAAATTAGCGATCAAATCGAAAGCTTGAAGAATTTGTCCAAAAGCGTAATCGTAAATCGATTGACACTTTAGTTGCCCACCTTGACATCAGCTGCACTTGCATTTGGTGTTCATCTGATTAAACAAAACTTAAAAATGAAAAGCCCGCGGTCAAAAATATTATTTGCCACAAACTTTTTCGCGGTTTGCAAAAATTCAAAGTTTCGCTCCTTTTAATTTTACTCCTCTGTGTTGATTTTAATTTCAATCGCTATGAAGTGCGGAATGCGTAAAGCTCCTCATTTTGCAGCCCTAGACTTTTTATCAAATATTTGAATACGAAATAAAGATTTCAGCCTGCGTTCGCGATACTTTGAAAACAAAGAAAGCATCTGGCTTGTTACGGTTTTCATTGTCGTCACCAAACGTTCAACGTAACCACCTTGTTCTATGCTCTAGTTTTTCATTGTTTCCTGATATCCAGGCAAACTGAAACATATCGCTATTACGCGAATGCATCAAGTTAGCTTAAAGTAGCCTGTCACGTTCATGTTGTCGATAAATTTCGATCAAAACACTCAATGTGCATAAATTAGACAAGAGCGCAATTATCTGCGAACAGAATTTAAACGCTTTTAAAAATTTCGATTCTTTCAGCGCAAAGAAAAAAAGTGAATTTCTAATTTTAAAAGGCGACAAGGGGCTTGTCGACTCTGTAAATGGCCCATGCAAATCTTATTTATATCTATTCGCGAACTTCTCTAATTTTTCGTCTGTCGAAATTTTCGGATTCGAAACGAAAATTGTGCGAAAAACAACGGTTTAAATCACATTTAAAAATAGGGCAATCTGTTTGTAGGCAAATGCGGCGATGGAGTTCGCGAAGTTACCGTTCTGCGCTTGAATCCAATTTGAAACTTTCAACTCGAGCTCACTATAAATAGCTGCTGTTTTCCGTTGTTGTGTTGTTTGTGACAAATTTTATTTCTTGTTTAATACGTCTACTCTTTACGGGAAATTCGAAGAAAAAACTTATTTTTCCACTTGGAAAAACAAATAATCGCTTTCTCCTCACACTTTGGAGCGATCTATTCGATATCCAATTTACGCTAAGCGAATAAAAACTAAACGAAATTTTATCAATCGATTATCAGAATTAGAGAATTATCAAAATTTTTGTGTCGAACGCAAAACGAACCCCACGGGTCCGCTTCACAGGCCTTTCGAGTTCATTCGCGATAAATTCTGCAATTAAGACATTCGCAGTTTCACTTGTGTCGCTATGGCAATAACGACAATGTAATTTTCGAAGTAAAATCTTCACAGTGCGAAACCAAAATCTCAAAATTTACATACAAATTGTTTTCAGGCAAAAATGCTCACAAAGCATCTTTTTGATGTGAGAAAGCAAACGTTCAATTTTTTTTTGCAAATTTTTCTCTTAAATACTTAAGTTAATGATACAAACTTGTGGTTAAGTCACTTTAGAATCCAACAATTTTTTTTTCAAGCATAACATTCGCTACTGAAGGCAATTATGTTGAAATGTATACTTATTACCTCGATTAACTTATTCACTTTTCCGAAATATACGTTCCATATTATGTGGTTGCGTTCACGTTTGCAACGAGCGAGAAATCCGATATTTGTCTATTTACTATATTGGTCTTAATAATCGCTCAGGATTGGAATCGCGCCAAACGCGCGTTTTCCGCGGGCTCATATTTTGCGTGATTTTACTTTAGCGGCAAGGGTGGAATGGCCTCCCCACTTGATCTTTGCACCATACTTCTATCGCTTCTCAATGTTTGACATTCGCTATGTTTAAGTTTCCTGCTTCGCTCAAATTCTCATCTCTGTTAGTTCATTTTTATTTAAACAGTTGCTCTGATTTGATTTCGAACGAGTCCATTTTCGCTGCCAAAATTAAGTCAGTCATTAGACATAGAGACCGAGTAGTTGATTAACTTTTTTTAGCGACTTTTCAGAACGACTAATCTCTCTATTTTTAAAATAAAATGTTCACTTTTGATAAACATTTTGAATTTTAGTTTGATCACGCAAGCTTCAATTTCACAAGCATAAAACAAGTTTATTTGTTGATGCAACTGCTTTCAAATTTTGTGTGTTTCATTTTTAATGTGCTTGCTTAGCACACTAATTTGCATGTTATTATTGTTTGCATTTAAATTTATTAAACAATTTTCCTCTGAGAATGCATTGAGATGAATATTTTGTATATAAAACTTTTGAAATTTTTTCTCTTAGGTAATAGAATAAATAAATCGAGAGTTAAGATAGAGTTTAAAATTTCTATTAATACTGCGTGCGATTTAGTAATGATTTCAGATTTAGAATGCTTGAATCAGGAAAGTCGAAAATTTCCAGCGTTTCTAAGAATTTTTTTTTCTTCGCTTCGCGATCAAATTTTTGAATGAGCGAAGGAATTAAGCGTGCTAATTTGATGATTCGCCAAATCATTTATCTTTTATACCTATGCAGTGTTACGACATTTTGTGTCACAATTGTCTATTTTCGTAACGGAAGTTAAAATTGTTTCTCTTATTTACTTTTACTTTAGCGAAAGCTCGTCGCAAATTTTCTTCGCGTATTCCACTTGATTAATTCACTTATCTAACCAACGAGTAAGTTTAAATGCATTTTTTTCTTCTTCTAACTCGAGTATGATTGTGGCGTAGCTTTTCCAGAATGCAGCTTTTCAGATGAGAAGACTGAATAATGATTGCAGCGATGAAAAACATTTATACAGAAGCTTAAGTTATTTATAAATAAATATCAAAAAGCAAACGCGTTTCGCTTAATTATGATTTCGTGAAGGACGCTTCAGTCGAATTAGCGAGTTTAAATGCGATGTTAAGTAATTTTGCGAAGGTAAAAATTGCGATGATATAAAAGGTATTTTCGATGAAATAATGACGTTTGAGTTTAGTGAAGAACAAACGAACTTTTGCAATCTTGTATCGCTGAAATCTCCAATAGCATTTTAGAAGCCAATCTAAAATTAGTTATTTTAAACGAAATGAGTTTATCTAACAATGTAGATTCCTTGTTCAATGGCTTTGATTAACAACGCGGGTGACGATGAGAGCATTTACTGAAGTCACCTGTTTTACACATGGAAAATAAAATATTTTTGCTTATCTGAACAATCAATGCGCTCTGGTTTGCTACATTCCTGAGTGTTCTGCTAAGAAGCGAAAGTGCACGTTTTGTAAAAAGGTTTATTTCACTTGAAGCCATTTCCAACCTTTTATACAAAATAAAGATTTCGAGCTCTTTGTATATCCATCAACAAAGCTTTACAATGTGAAGCACCTTCAATTTTCGCAAGATTTTCACAGCAAATTTGACTTTGTTAACTTTGAAATCACAAATCATAAATAAGTTGCTTAAATGTTCTGCTAATTAAAAACGCTGCTTTTGGGTTTTTGGTTTTTCTTTCCGTCCATTTTGCTCATATCTTAAGATCTCTAGAATTTCAATGAAATTTAATATGCGGGTTGGTTTCAAATTAGTCTTATGCTTATTTTCATGCTGAAAAATTATGGAAAATGTTAATAATGTTATCTGAATTATTAGGTTTCAAAAGCCTCATTAATATTAGCGATTTTTTAATTTCTGGCGGAAAAAAGTGATTAAACTTAATTTTGCTAAATAATTTTGTCATTTATCTCTATTATTTTTGTTAATTTTTTAGATGAATAAAGGTAATGTTTATTAATTAGTAACATAGAAATAAGCAAAATAATGTTTGTTCAATTTAATAACAATAATTATTAGTTAATTGAAATTTAATCAAATAAATATTCAAACCTCGATCTCCATAAAATTTTTATAGTTTACTCAAATATTTTGAGTTTAACTAAAAAATTCATTACTTATGCAAATTTTCATTATTTTATTGATGATTCCAGAATTTTTTATATCGAATTTTTGACTGACCGCTTATGTGTCCGATTTGACCGTCTGTCGGTAACTCTTAAAATTCAAGTTTTGTTGGACAGATTTTAATGGAGTTTGCTACATAGCTAAAGAATAGGCCAAATCAGATATTGCACCCATTTCAAAGCAAATAGGTATTCGGAGGATTGAATTATGAAGCCATAATGGTCTCATTCCGTTTACATTAGGGAGCTTAATAGTCCCAAAATTCTTAACCGTGACCGGACCGGAACCGCCGAGGTTGAACCGAATCGGACAGTCAGGTCCATAACCGTTTGGTGAAACCGTAGCTTTCCGAAAGAACCATAGTTGTTTCCATAACTGTAATTGTTAGAAAATTGCAACCGAAACTTAACGTAATCGTGTTGCAACCGTAACTGTTTGGCTTTGTAGTTAACATTACAAAAATTTCAACGCTTCTACGTATCTTGCATATTAATGTCCAAAATAATATTTGACTTAATTACTTAGCGGAAAAACGCGTTTTAAGTAAACCTTCTTAATAGTTTTCGCTTTTTGTAAACAAAATCAAAATTATTTTCAATTGAGTACTTTCTAGTGAATTCATTTTGTAACATCCACAAGAGTAAGATGCATCTCCGAAATTTCTATGTTAACCTCAAAAATAATTTTCACGCCTACTTTTAGGTTTTTATCTTAATTTTCTTCAATTTTTCAAAGTTCTTTAACATTTTTTAAAATAATGTAACCCGTTTTTTATTATTCAACATAAAATTGAATTGAGCTGACTCATTTTGTGTGAAAATCTCAGGGAATCGATGAAAAAAAAATGATCACAAACTTACAAAATGTGGTGTAATATGATTTCCTCTAGTGGAGAAACAAAAACGAAATGGTGTTTTCAATTATTTAGCGCTTTTACTTCACTTATTTCTAAAATTTTTGCAAATAAGAGTAAAATAAACTCGTTAAAATAAGCTTTAAATTTTAAATCTGACAGCTTTGCTCTTGAGCTACAACGCAACAATAATTTCATATCACATTTATTCGTCTACTCTTTGGATATGTTTTAAAATTTCGCTTTTTTAAACTTTTGAAATTTTGATAATTCTTTTATTGGATTTTTAACTTTTTACATTCGTAGATAATTACTTAACCTATATTTATAAATGGTTAATTTAATTCTTTTTATTTACTTGTTTTAAATAATTAAGATCAAAAGGTTTTTGCTACTTTTTTTTAATTCTATGCTTATTATTAGTTTACTTTTTTGCCTTGTTCTCCAAGTTTTAATTTTTTAAATTGAAATAAGTAATGATATAAATAAACTATAGTATTTGAGAATAAAAGAATGAATGAATGGTTAAATAATCAAAAATAAATTGAGAAAATTTATTATTAAAGCATTTACAGAGAATAAAATTTTAAAATATGAACGAATGTTGATATAGCATGCTAAACAAATAAATTTGCTAAATTATGCAAACATGAAAAATCTATTTCTCTTGCTTGAAATTTGAGTAAATCTATCGGATTTTTATTGAGAAATGTAATACAAACACTTTTTTTTTCGGTGAACCGCTATAAGAAGCAATTAAATTTTAAGATTTCGCAAATTTTATAAAATCAACATAAATTTTGCGCAACAAGTTTTATGAGCACTGAAGCATATGTTTAAGAGTTGTTCATAAAAATAAGTTATGCTCTTCAAATGAAAGTTAATAATTAATTATTTACTTTATATACATACACATTTTATCAATCTCTATTTCAAAATTCATTTTGAAATCTCTTTTTTCAATTGAACAAATTTCAAAATGATTTTCTTTATCATGTTCCTAAATTTTCAGCATTTGACTGGTCTTAATGAACGATCTTTTGCGAATAATTTAAACTTGATGCTTTTAAGCTGCATGCTTTTTTCATTTTAAACTTCAATGGCGCAGAAGCTTTCATTAAACTTTTTTTTCAAAACTGATTCGTAAAAAAAAATTGAAAATGAAAAATTGATTGTCAACCAGCTTTAATCGTGTTAGAGTTTGATGATGTTTTTGTTTTCTGCAACTTTCATTTCAAATTGGATTCCTATGCTCATTTAACTGGCTTAGGATAGTAATAACTGTTTAGCTGTTAACAATTGATTTAGCATTTGCTTTGTTTGAGCAAATGCTTGAATCAACATATGTGTTCTTATTTTTGAACATTTGCATTGTTGTCAAACTGAAACGCCAGAAACCAGCATTTTTGGTTTGCACGCCACACACGTATGGCTATGTTTAAAGAGAAAAAAAATGTAAAACAGCTTTGGACACGTATAAGTAACTATCTAATTCGGTATTTTGTATCTTAGTGCACTAGCTTATTAGTATGTTTTGTTTCCTTATCTAAAACTTCTTATTTTATTGAAGCTGATATGTCATTTGAGTTTCTCACATAAATCGCCCGCACAGCCATAAGTTCTAAAGCGAATAAAAAATTTTTTCTCATAAAGATGGTGTAGTCGACGCTAACTCGATTTTGATACAATATACAGAAAACTTCGCTTTCTGTTGAGTAAATAATTTTAAAAAACTTATGACGCTATTGTGCGATAAAAAAAAGTGATACAGTATCAGATTGTGGTGTTACTATTTCTAAAAGTGTATCTGCGAGAGATATTTCTAAAAAAGTACTTCATCGAAAGCAAACATCGGAAATTTTCGAGTCTTCGTTCGATTATTAATATGCTTATTTCGGTTTTTGTGTTAACAATTGTCTGCATTCATTTGATACGCGCTTTGGTTAGAGTGCATTAAAATTTGAGAGCAAATGAAATAATTATTGAGAAACTAAAAAACACATGAGGCATAATTAAGAAAACGTGAGCCCGTGTTCTTATGAAAAGCGATCTCTTCATGTGCTTTCGATACTTCAAGGCTTATGAGCTGCGATTGAAATAAGCGAGAATCCAATCGCGCGTTTCATCGCGGTGAAATGCTTGTGACACTTAACAAGTGTTTTGACGTTTTAAAGTACGAAGAGAAGAAAACGAACACAACGAAATTTGGTTGTGCAGTGCAGCGAAGCTCGCACTTGATTTTAATCAACTTTGCCAACTTGCATCGAACGATTAATTCGCCAAACGAGAGCTGTTTCGCTTCCAATTTATGCGTATTAAACTCGACGATCAATAGAACGAACGTTTGTTGACACTCGCAAGGCGAACGAACAAAAAAACGCACGCATTTTTCGGTGCGCAGCCGAAAGCGAGAAGCCAAGCAACAAATATACAGGCGAAATGACGAAATCGTTTATTTCGATATATACTTAGAACACAGAATACATACATTCAATGCGAGTAACTATTTTTAGTTCAGCGCGAAAAAGCAAACACGCACAAATTCGCTCTTCCTCTCTCCCTCTTGCCTCTGCTCTCTGTGCGCCTTGCGCTATATTATTGGACGGTTGTGTGTACACTGCGATTCGATCGCGAGCACATCGCATAAACACACACTGAGCACACAGACGCACTCAACTCGCACATAGTCCACTCACACGTACTCAGCGAGCGATACGTAGCTGGCTCGTGGCTTGGCCGCGCTGTGCGCCTTCACTGATTGCTGCGTTCGCTTCGAACCGAATCTCGTTCAATGTGATGTGCTTTAATGAGACGCTGTTTGAGTTCGTGCCGAACACGAGATCGTCACCTCACCGGCTCACTGTCTTCGCTTCACAACAGGTGTGTTCAAAGTTTGCGTTTACTGTTTACACTCGCCATCGGTTGCATTCAAATGGTGCGCGTTGGTGTTTGCAAACTTTTTTGCGCGAACCCGAAACCGTTAACCGACTTATTTCATCACATAACTCTGCTCGTTTATTGCTCTGCTATAATGTATGCGAACAGCGCCCATGTTTTACTCATTCGCAGCATTGTGAATAATTAATTCAAAGGAGGTGTGCACGAAGCGTACGCGAATGAAAAACAAATTGAAAAGTGAAGCGAAACTGGGTTTCTCGACGAGCGCTTCGAGCCACTGACCCATGTTGCTTCGTCTGTGCTGTTTCGGGTATTCGCGCCGTCACTTCTCTGCGAACATTCGCCGCTGGCGTACCAATTGATTGCACACAGAGACGACACGAAATCCCCTGAATTCGCCGTTTCGTCTCTCTAAATACGGGGAATCGCTGCTTGTGTATGTGTAGAACATCGTGTCGACGCACACTCACAATACCAGAGACCTAATTGTACACTAGAACCGATTCGCAGCGATTGCGGTTAAATTTGGAGTCGAGCAGAGAGCAGTTTGTTCACATCGTTTAGGAGCGCAGTGTGCCAAACGCTGACCAGTTTTGTGCTCAGGCCAGTCGTGCGTCTCACCGAGGCTCAAGTTGGCGACCGAAAATCGCAACGTGATGAGATGTGTGTTTGCAATCGCGAGTTTGTATCGAAACGAGCGTTTGGGCAAAGTTAACTGCGCGAACACAGCAGCTAAAAATATGGTGGAAATGAAAACAGTGAGCTATTTTTAGCCGCAACCAGGCATTTCGGGCATATATCGAAATCTGAAGTGTTCGTCTCCATCTCATCTGCTTGCCTCATCTTCTCGTAGCTCGCCACTCTGCTTTCCACTTTCAATGCTGCGTGAGAAATGCCATTTCCAGTGTTTTGCGCGACACTTCTTCGTTCTCTCGCTTTCGAACGCAATTCTGTCCGAGAATAATCGAAGTGCTTCGAACTGATCGCTCGCAGACCCTCACTCTTATGTGTGCGAATTTTTAGCGCTCCGAATTCTAACACCTGATTTGTGATTTGCAGGTAATGGAAACGGTGAAAGTTTAGTGAGTGCACTTTTCCAAACCCGACGCTCGAATTCATTTCACTTCTCATCTCACTCTTCGTCCGCTTCTTCGTCTTTGACATCATCGCCGTTGTCCGCTGTGTACGACAATTGTGATAGTAGACGACCAGCGATGACAACGAATGTGTCGTCGACGAATGTCACTCCGACCACGTCGACGAACGCCATAAATGATTGTAGCAAAGCAGTTGCCAGCATCAACAGTTCTAGCAATGGTAGCAGCGGCAGTGGCGGAGGTGGTGGTAGTGGTAGCATACAAAACGGCACCGTTGTCCCTCCAATGTTGAATGAACAACACATGCAATTCCAGCAGCAATTACTGCAGCTAAAGCTGCAACAGCAGCAGCAACAGCAATTGCTGCTCCAACATTTCCAGCAGCAGCAACAACAATTAGCGGAACAACATGAGAAGCAACTGCAAGAGCGCATTCGAGTAAGTTTCGTTTGCACAACCTTGCATCGCGTTGCATTCGAATTTGGCTTTTTTGAGCGCAATTACACTAAACGACACGAAAATTGTGCGATGGTCTGTGAACATTACACAGATTAAACATACAACTGGCAACACTTCCTCAATTGCATTGCTGCGAACTTCGCCATGAGAAGCAAAATGTTCATTTTAATGAAAGCAAGCGAATGTCAATGTTAGATGCTTTTCTCGTGCTTTTTGCGCTCAAAACGAGTTAAATTAAGAAATGAATGCTAGCGAGATATAAGAACTGTCGCACGAAGTGCGAGTGAGTCGCTGGGTTCATACATTCGCTAAAAGCATAAATCATAAATAATAACGTCGTTTTTGCAAAAGTGAGCGCTGAAAATGGCTTTTTAAGCCTTGACCTGCACATTATCGCATTGTGTATCAAAAAGTTAGATTAATAATTTTATAATTACAAACTGACCGCAAAACATACCTTCGCGTCGCAGAGCTATCAATTAATCACAATCAACTCTCTTTCTCTCGCTGTTCATTTCAAAATTTCATCCGAATGTAAACGAAATGATTGAGCGCAAAAAGCAAGTTCGAATTTTCGCAAAATTTCTCATCTAATGATTTGCTGCGAAACGCTGTTTCGATAATAAACGAGAGCATCGATAGAAGCAGAGTGAATTAATTTTTAATCGAGAAATTAGTCGAGAAACAAAATGAAATGTATTTTGTTTGCTTTCTTTCAACAATGATCACAATGCTTAACGATATTGATCGTAGGTGTATCGTTTTCGCAACGGAGTATCCCATTTAAGGCACAGCGAGTAAAAATAATCATTGTAAATGATTAATAATCGGTGAAATTTTAAACACGCTTTTCGCGTTTGATTACATTCTAGTTTTTATGTGAGTAAACGCCGCAACAAAAAAAAAGCTGCACACGTAACATTTTATTGATTTTCAAACACAATTTCGACGATAGATTTGTCTATAAATAGTAACGCCACATACAAAGGATACATAGCAATACAATGTTGTTGTGCTCGACGTTGAATTTTCTTAAATAACTTATTAGCAATGAGGCAAAGCCACGCTTACGTAGAGCGCACAAAGCATGCTTGTTCCACGCTCGTTAAGCGTGAAACTCGAAGTAAATTGAATTGTTTTCACCGCCGAATGTTTTTTTTTTGACCAGAATTTATTTTTAACACAGCGATTCACAGGCGTGAAAATTACTTGCGATTGAAAATTTTTTTAAATTAAGCAAAAACAGCGTTCGCTTCTCGTGTTTGCATTCCGCTTCTGCTTTTCATATTCTTCTTTCGTATTCGGATGCAATGTGCGTTGAGAGGGAAAATTGGAAAAGGGAAAATGAAAGTGTATCGCAAGAAAAAAAGAGCTGCGAAAAACGAAACGCAACAGCTTTTTTGGTTAGTGCAAAATTTCTCATTATAGATGTTGCTTTTGTGATCGTATGCATGCCGGTAATCACGAGCGAATTGTAAACATGTGTAGCGAAGATTTTTTTGCTCGATAAATGTGACACTTTTTCTTCTCGTTTCGTTAATTGATGGTTTTTTGCTTCGAAAATCTATTCAAAAATAGCAGCGAAAATTTTCTTATTTGCACCATTTTCGCAAAGCTTATTTTCGCCGTTGCTATTGCTTTAAATAAAGCATCGCTGGTTTCGCGGTGCTCCCGTCGGGAGGGACGCACGAATGTGCGACGACAGCGTGCGTGCGAATAATGCACTAGACAAGGCATCAGGAAGTTTTGCGCAAAATAGCGAGTGTGCTTTCAGCGTTCGCGCGAGTACACGAAAAATTTAATAAAGATGCATAAATAACAGGAGTATCTGGAAACACAAAAGAAGCTCGAGGAGGAACAGAGAGAGAAAGCGGCGAAAGAGAGACAGGAGAAAGAGAAGTTGGAAGCGCTGAAAAAGAAAGAAAAGCACGAGCACAGTGCAGTAGCCTCGTCCGAAGTGAAGCAACGGTTGCAGGAATTTGTATTAAGCAAAAAACACCGCGAAGCGAAACAAGCGGCCGCAGCCGCCGCAGTGACCACTGTTGGACAAGTGGGCAATTGTGCAAATTCAAATAGCTCTCCACCAGCGTCGTCCGGAGCCTGGTGAGTACATTTACCCAATCACCCAAAAGCGCCTTTCCTTTCATCTTAAAACGCATTCATTCACCTTCTCACAATTGACTTGGCGTGTTTAAACAATGAAACGGTGAAAATTTTCTCTTATTTGCTGCCTTCTAATTACATTAAAATAGGAAGACGTGTCTAATACAGCAAGTGCATTGATCAATTAAAACTCATTTTCGAAAGCCATTAACAGTTTAATGATTGACGTTGTGCAAACAATGGCTGTGTAAACTTCGCAGCCAACTGCACTTTCTCCGCTTTTCCATTGCCGAATTTGCTGTTCTTTGATTTTGAACTCTTTTTTTGTTCGCGCCGTGTTCAATTGTTTTATTGATTTGTACTTTTCGGATAACGAAAAGTGAAAACGCATTTCTATAATCGAATGAAAGCTAAAAATTGAACGCTCTCCATAAATCATATTCTGCCTTCTATTTTTCTAAACTCCGCTCAACTTTGCTTCGCTTTGCGAGAGGCAAAACATGTGAGCGAAGCGCAGCGAAAAGCATCGATTGACTTCGTTTCAAGCGTTTAAAAATAACTTTGTCTAATTTTTAAATGAAAATTGAACAAAGTTTGTTCGGTTAAAAATAAACGCGAGCAGAGCGAAGCCGAATTTCAGGGGCTTGCGTCGCTTGTGTACAAGTGTATACACTTGCTTTTTTTGCGAACTCTAATCATTCGCAGTTAAATTTACACTTCCGTCTCTGCAATGTGCACGACTCGATAGCGCTGTTCGTCAACGATTGCGTTTTATGCCTATTTCATTGCTTTTTTTCGCAATCGCTGCGAAACAAAAATAAATCGCAGTTTATAGTGACGCGCTGCATCAAGGCGATCATTGTTACCGAGCCGCGTTTGTAAATTTCATTTTCCAAAATAACCTCATTCTACGTGTGTGACGTTTCGAACTGCAGCCTGAATAACGGCGAATAATCAGCGCTGTGTTTGTTTTACTTTCGATAGGCTTCATAAACTTCTCCCAATGTTTGAGTTCTCAATGATCTCAATGATTTGTATGCCAGCTTTTTAAGTGAATGCAATGCACAATGATCATGGAGATAGAAGTGAGCAGCGAACAATCGAAAGCTGAGTGAATGCAGTGTGTTCACGTTGAAAGCAATTATGCTTTTTTTTATTATTTCCGAGAAGCGAGATGACTTTTCAAATAAAATTTCAAAATCTCAAAATGAGTAAAGAGCGTAAAAATAAAATCTCGAATCATAAACCAAACGTGAGCACACGAAAATGGCGATAGAGAGACAGAGAGCTCGATTGTGTTTAAAAGTGAGCACTTATAGTCACTTTTTAATCGCGAAATATAAAAATCGATGCTCGGTACGCTTGAAGCGAAAAATTCATGTCTATTTGATGCTCGCAAAAACGATATGGTCGTCGTTTTTTTTTTATAAACGCGCATAATGGTAAGAGTAAAGGCTGAGCAATTTTTCCTTGAAGTGAACTGTATAAGCGTACGGCTAAAATTAGAATATCCTTGGCAACCATTGCGAGAACATGAGTAAATAAATTTTTTCCCCAAATAATATTATTATGTTAGAGTGAGCCTCGAATGCAAGGAACATTCGGTTATGCAATGCGCTTTTAATGACGATTCAAATCTTATTACTCCTGCCGCACACTGTTGCGCTCTCGGCATCATTCAACGCTTGTTTACAAAGTTTCGAAAAATTTTATTTTTGCATAGATTTTCACTGCACAATGCTCAAATTAAATTAAACGTTTTCAATTTTTCACTTTTTAGCTTTTTAGCCTTCTCTCAAAATTATATAACAAATTTCATAACTTTGCATGCTTACTTCCTCCTCGTCGGTTTTATGTACCACTTTTCATCTCTCTTTTCATTTCTGTCCGTGAAAAGCAAGCTTAGAAAATGCGTTTGTCGCAAATGAATTAAACTATTATTAAACACGAGATAAGAATAGACAAATGAATGGGTGTTTTTGGATCAATTTCACCTCAATCATTTTTGACACATGAGATAAATCAAATCATTGCCCGAAGCTTGAAATATTCTCTTTTCGAAACATAGAAAAACTCACAAATCTAGATTTCATCAAGCTTAAGACTAATCACTTGTTTTATTGATTCTCCTGAAAAGGAACCCATTGATAGGCAAATTCGAAGATGACTTGATGCCTCTGAGAAAGACAGGTAAGACCAATCGCTTTTATATGTTTGATTGCGCTTCAACAAATCGAAATAAGCAATTGCAAAAAGTAAATAAAGCTCTTCTTGTGGAGTTTTGTGGAAGAAACAAAGTCGCTTTTACATCTAACTTTTGTGCTCCTCTCATTTTTGAATCAATTACAAAGCGAATGCCTTCTCAAAGCCAAAACCTTGTTCCCTCACTTTTCGCTTCTTATTGTGACAAGCCGAAGACTAAACACTAAACACTTTGTCGCCCCTTTCAATAGCGTCCGAACCTAATCTAAAAATCCGTTCCGCACTTAAGCAAAAAGTGCTTGAAAGAAGAAGTTCGCCCCTGCTTAGACGGAAACTAGCGAAAGTCAGGGGCCGGCCGGCGTTATGCTCATCGACGTTGATACAGCAGCAATCGGTGCATGGACACGCTTCAGGAATATCTTCGTCCGCACCTGTCTCCGCGTCATCATCAAGTATGCATGTCATCTTTCATTAACAAATCATTAATTCATCGCTAATAAGTAACTCAAAACTGCTAACTGTTTTCCATTTTCTAAATTAACCTATGCTTTGAAAATTAAATTATCGTTTCTTTCGCAGTCGAAAGTAACACGCCACCAAACAGTAAACCAGAATCGATTCCAGGCTCGCCACCAGCAACAAACGGTCCTCCAGGTCATCCAATGGCAGGAGCAGCTTCGAGTGCGGGGAGTACACCGATCTTAGAGGTAAAGTAACTTTATGGCTCGCATCCCAAAAAACCGCAATCGTTGCTGCAATGTTTTTATCTTTACAATAATAATCTCGCTTTCTTCGCCCAAAATTTTTACACTATTTTTAGCGTAATATTTAAAGTGAATGTGTAAAGCTCGGATATAAATAAACCACGGGGGCTCCTGGCTTTTGCTAAATTTTGAAGGTTTATTTGACACCATTTCGTTGATTCGCCTGTCTTCAGTCGTATTTTTAGACATTTTGAAATTCACTTTCGAAAGCTGAAAGGGTATAGTGCAATCTACTTACACCCACCTCGTCATAGCTTACATTAGTTTTTCGCTCCCCGATTATCTTATTTCTTCTCTTTTGGCATTGAATTAAAATTACACAAAAGCTAAAATCGTTTTGTTTTCCTATGCCTATCACGAAACAGGAGACACAAGGAGGAGGTGGATCGGGATCACCATTTAGCATCCTAACGCATGCTGGAGATCTTCAGCTATACTCCTCTCCGTCGCTTCCAAATATATCTCTAGGACGTCCGCACGTTCCTTCTTCTGGACCAGGAGCTGTTCCAGCCAACGGTATAATTAGCGGTGTAAGTATATTGCGCAACACGAACTAAACAAGATGATTAATTTTTTCATGCTTCAGTTTACGGCAGTAAAACATTTTCACATATATTCACTATTATTAGAATAACCAAGACTAAATAACAGGAAATTCCAGACAAACTTTGATCTATTTATTACCATTTTATGCATCTTTTTTTAGGATAATGTCAAAAATTTGGCAGAGGCGCAAACAAGAAACGCATCATCCAGACATTTACCATCATCAATGCCAGGTTCATCTTCATTCACGTCCTCGCTGCCTTTCTGTCCCTCATTACCAGGTGATTACGAAATTTTTTGAGTACAGTGACACTAATTTAAAGATTTGTTTCGTATTCAGTGATTGAAGGTGAATTCAGTCCGCCTACAAGTCCAACATTTATTAATCAACAAATGCGAGTGTTGGAACAAGGAAATGGCGTTTTAACGGATTCAATTTCTGGTTCACCGTCTTCCGGTGGATATACTCCAACTTTGATCACCGATAATCAAGTTGCCACAGTCAGACTTCAAGGCGGCCGCACTATTCACAGGCCATTAGGGCGAACTCAAAGCGCTCCGTTGCCTCTTGGTCACCCAATGCTTCAATCTCCATCTGCTACAACAACCACCTCTACAATCGATAGTGCCGTAACGCAACAACAACAGCAACAGCATCAGAGAAATTTGTTAAAGCAACACATTCGACAAACAGTTCTTACAAGAGCATCAAGCAAACAGCAGCTTCAGAGTCAAAGTTTTGAAGAAGAAACTGAAGCTGCTGTGGCGCAAGAGATGAAGGATTCTGTACCTTCAACTCCATCGCGCAAAGAGCGTATAAAACGACAGTATTCGCAAGAAGCGGACGTATCGCCTGATGGTCACGACGATCGCTTGATTGACTTAACCAAAGGTGTCAAAGAGTCGTCTTGCAAAGGGACTAAAAACTCGGAATTAATCAAGCAACAAAAAGAGCGAGAAGCATTCCTTCAACAACAGCGGGACCTTTTTTCTCAATACCTGCCCTCTTCATCCAACACATCTATCGATCCAAATGTTTACCAACAACTTTTGTATCAGCAGCAGCAGCAACAGCAACAGCTTTTGTTGTTTCATCAACAACACTCTCCACCTTCAACATCTGCATCATCACATATACCCCCTCAGACAATTTCACTTCTCCCTGAAGGCAACCAGTACCCTCAGGTACTTCCTTATTCGAGATATCCATATTATCATCCAACGAGACCTTTGTCGAGAGCTTCATCGAGTCCATTAGTTGCTTTGATCTCAACACAAGAACAAGGCAGCCATTCACCTCCAATCGCTCCAGGAACAAGGCATAGCTTTACGACTGGTTTAGTTTACGACAGTTTGATGTTAAAACATCAATGCATTTGTGGAGACAACAGTCAACATCCGGAACACGGCGGACGATTGCAAAGTATTTGGGCTCGTTTACAAGAAACGGGACTCTTAGTACGATGCGAAGTAAGTTTTAAGATACCATCATTTTTTTATCTTCTTTGTTTCTTATAGAGAATCCGCTCGCGGAAAGCAACTCTTGAGGAAATCCAATCTTGTCATTCCGAAGCATACACACTATTGTTCGGCACAAGTCCACTCAATCGACAAAAGCTTGATCCTAGTAAATTAACTGATTTGCCGATTAAAAGTTTTGTAATGCTTCCATGCGGAGGAATCGGTGTTGATTCGGATACAACTTGGAATGAGTTGCATACTGCTTCAGCCTCGCGAATGGCAGCCGGTTGTGTAATTGAACTTTCGATGAAAGTCGCTTTGGGCGAAATTAAAAACGGTTTCGCTATCGTTCGTCCTCCCGGACATCATGCCGAGCACCAGCAGGCAATGGGCTTTTGTTTCTTCAATTCCGTGGCGATCGCTGCTCAACAAATTCGCAAACGGTTAAATTTCGAAAAAATACTGATTGTCGACTGGGATGTCCACCATGGAAATGGAATCCAACAGATCTTTTATGAGGATCCACATGTGCTTTATATTTCACTTCATCGCCATGATGACGGTAACTTTTTTCCGGGAACGGGTGATCCAACCGAAATCGGATCCGAGGATGGCACGGGGTTCAATATTAATATTGCTTGGTCCGGCGGTCTCTCGCCTCCTCTGAGCGATGCCGAATACCTAGCTGCATTTAGATCAGTTGTTATGCCGATAGCACGTGACTTTGATCCAGAAGTGGTGCTCATCGCTTCAGGCTTTGACGCAGCATCCGGACATCCAGCCCCGCTCGGTGGTTATGAAGTATCAGCTGCTTGTTTTGCGTGGATGACCCAACAGTTACTTACTTTGGCCAAAGGCAAAGTCGTTTTAGCCTTAGAAGGAGGGTTTGTTTCTTTGATTATTTCGATGATCTTAAATATTACCTTCAAACAGATATGATCTTCCGTCAATTTGTGATTGTGCCCAGGAGTGTGTGATGGCTTTATTAGGAGATGAAACTACTCCTATTTCAGAAGAAGAGAAACGCAGAAAGCCTGTTGAAAAAGCGATCGAAACTCTTAGAAGGGTTATCGCTATTCAGGGTACGTTGAATGTTAGTCAACAAAAATTCTTACCATCGCTTTCAGCTCCTCATTGGCCTATCGTCAAACGATACGCTCATTTAATTGACTGCTCGTATCTGGAAGCCTATCAAAAGGAACGAGAAGAATGTGAAGCTGTTTCTGCGTTGGCATCACTTACGATGCAACACATTAAGTTAGTTAGATTTTCTTTTGTAATTAATTTTAAGAATTATCTAAGCAGCAGCCCTCCAAGTGCCCACCATCGGATTGAAGAGCCTATGGATCAAGACGACGCAAAGTGATTTTTTTACTTGTTACAAAAACGAAATTGTTATCAAACTTTATCCAAAGTTTTAAATGGCTTTAATGACCACATTTTAAATCCTGGGTTTTGTTACACAAATCGATTTGAAAATTGGACCACATTTAAATACTGTTTGTTAAGAAATTGAAATATTAATGTTGAAACCGTTGTTTCGGTTGTTTACGCGTAGCTTCAATTATCAAAATGCTATTTATTACGTATTATATATTATAAATATTTACAAAGAGTTTGAAAGCGAGATTTTATTTTCCGATGTGTTCACAGCTCGAAAAATAAATACAACGAAAGTTTCTCTTCTAATTCATAGAAAATCTTTAATTTTTTAATTTAAACTGCATGGCAAGAAATTGTTCAAGCGATCGATTTTGTCTCTTCCATTAATAACCGAAATCGATGTTATCTAAATTCACTAATCAACTAATATTTGAATTGTATATCACTTTGTTCTGTTGAAAAACTTATTTTTCGAGTTGTACACTTAAAATGAAACACTCGCATTTTGAACGCCTTGTAAAATTGTTGTTATTATACAGTTAGTTTACACATATTAATTGTCTAATCATTTTTAATAACTAGTCATCAGACAAATGAAGCAATTTGATTTTCTAGTCAAATGTTGCATATGAAAACCCGAAACGAAACACTTTTCAATTATTGGTTCGTTGTCTTGTATACCAATTTAATGTAGCTACAAAATACACTTGACTCATGAAGCTCATTTCGTTCTCTTTTGTATACAAAGTAGTTTGTCGCATAAATTCAAACAGACTCTCTTTTATTTGTCATATCACTCAATGATCTTTTCAGTGTTTGTAATTTACTTTCAAAGCCATATTTTATTTGCGTCTCACTTATTGTTACAAAACATAACTTCCATTAATTATAACTATTGTCTCAAAAAAGAGTTTAATACAAACGTTTATTTAAATTTTTTGAATACTTTGTCTCCTCTGAACATAGAGTCGCGTCATTTGATCAATGATAGATGAGAATAATTTAGAAAACACAATTTTTCTTTTGTTATAAATGAAACGATGTTTGTTTGGCACACGTGCGATATGCCATAGTTGCGAGCGTTCTAATTATTGTTGTTAGTTATTATGCAACTCTACTTATTATTGATAATTCGCTGCAATGCTTTCGCAAGATGATTGCCACTCCGCAATACGCATTAAGGTTGATTGTCTTTTATCTCGCTCATACATGTGATCGGCGATCTTCTTCAGAAGACTAAATTTGTCCACTCCTTGCGAATCCATCAAAGCGTGAAGTTCGCGCTTACATTTTGCTCGTGAATCTTCGTTTGTAGCTAATATTTTGAATTCATCACATTTTGTGGCTAATAAGTTTGAGTCTTTAATTTCTTTGGCTTTCGAAGCTAAGAATTTATTTAAATCCGCTACTATCGACTCAATATTCGGGGTTAATCGCACTTTGCATTCACCAATTTCATTAGCTTCTGGAAAGGGGCAAAAGTCATTTTCGCTTTCTTCATTAAAAAAAAACTCGAAGTTGACCTCTTCGTTGTTTGGATCATTATGCTGAAAAAAATCAAAATCAAAATCAAAATCGCGTTCGCAACCAAAATTCATTTCTTGGTTAAAAACAAATTTGGTCCGCAAAGCGTTCGACATCGAATTGCGAATTATTTTACTCCTCGCTTCCATCGGTATTTGCCTGATCGCTTCCAATGCTTTTCTTGATCCTCGCTTACGCTTTCTTCTTTTTACTCTCATTTGGGACGCGTTTGTATTCGAGAGCTGACTAGGAGAACGCAGCGTCTTCCAATGCTTATTCCTTTGCTCATTATTTTCTCTGATCATCAAATTTCTCATTTTATTTTCACAATCGTTCATTGGTCGCAGCAAGAGTGTTTAAAATGAATTTGCGAAAACTGCTTATCAAGAAATGTTTTTTAATTCAAAGGACGCGAAATGTAAGACGCATTTTAAAGACGCCATCAAGAAATTTTCGACTTGCTTCTCTTCGTCTTAAAATTAAGAAAAGCTGTTCCTTTTTGGTTATGCCACTCAATTGATTTTGCTATACAGAGTGTACGCTATAAAAGTATCACACTTTGAAAACTATTAACTAAATAACACTTCGACGAATTTTGAACAAAGTGCACGAATTTTTCACAATGAATAAAACAAGTCTCATAAATAAATGAGATAATGTGGTAAACATTCTTGAAAATAAGTCTACGTATGAGTGTACGAAATGCAAAAATATCGGCTCTCCGGTAGTGATTGTTCGTTAAGAATAAACACTTAATCTGTGAAAAAGCATTGTCGACGTGAAACTTATTTTTATGTTTTCATGTTTTTAAAAAATAATTGCGCGTGACGATTAAAAGTTGTGGTCGATAATAATCAGAAATTGAAGCGAAAAAACGACGAAAACAAAAGTGAAAAATAAGTCAAATCAGCGATTCAAACTCAAATTCACCTTTTCCACGAAAAAAAGTCTGTGAAAAAGTTTGTTATTCTGTTTGATCATTTGATTTCAAATAAATTCTAATAATTTAAACAATTTCTCTTCAAAATATACTCTCGGTGCTTCATAGCCCTTCCTACACAATGAATAATAGCTGTCCAAATTGAACTTGCACAAAAATTAACTTAAAAATTTTAAAGTTAAAGAGTTATGGTAAAAAAAAATTTTATAGCTTAAAAAGAAAGATAAAATTGTCTTGTTTGAATATACTTTTTTGAATGTTGCAAAGTGGGAAAATTTCTGAATAACTAACCATACTTTATTTACTAATAACCATATTTTATTTATCCTTATTTAGAAAATTTTGTGCATTCTCTTTAAAACTTTTTTGCTTGTGTTCAAATAGATTGAAAAAATTATTTCAAATCTTTTCCCTTGAATTTCTTTGCATTCAAGCCTTCTTTAAGCTAAACACAAAAGAATTATCCAGTCACCAAGTATACAAGCAGTTTTCCTTTTTTATTAGAAATTAAAAATTTATTGCTTTTGAACTCAATGGTTTTTTAATATTAGTTTTCCCATAGGATGGACAAAATTTTTTGAGAGCATCTCACATTTTTATGGACAATTTTTGTGTCAAAAAAATACTTTTTGACGAAGAAATAAATAATGATAGAGTGAAAGTGGAGGCTAAGTTTGCTACCGAGCTCATCTTGAAATGATCACCACTGCACGCGCGAGACCGCAATAATACTTTGTGCAAGTTCAGTTTGGATTTTATCTTTAATCACAATTTTCAAGCAGAATACCAGTTTTTTATTTTTCCTATGAAAAACGCAAAATTTCTTTTTTATAATTTTGTTGTTTTTTATCATTAAAACGCGGCTTTCCCCGATTCAGTTAGAGATGAATTATCATTGAGAATATTTCAAAGTTGTTATCTCGATCCATTTTTATTCATACAAGAGAATGAATTGAAAAATTTTCTCTGTATTTTCATTATCTTTTATAGTAATGATTATAAAGATATGTAATTTAATACACATATGTAGATCACCATCTTTTCGCGAGTTTATTTAAATTATTCGCGATTAAAGTTTTGCGGTTTTGGAGAAATAAACCGTGTACATTCAATTTT